>MU034427.1:0-55697 GCA_012184565.1 Aspergillus floridensis
GGAGTAGCACGTTTCGCAAAGCGTGTTGATCTCTATATTTGTTCAAGGGAAGGGAGAAAGATGAAAGGGAACAAGAAAGGTTGCCGCCAATGCGCCGAGGGATGGAAGTCCACACACACTCAGAGCGCTATGATCGCATGCTCTGATTTAGATCGTTCAAGGTCCTTGGCCGCTGGTCCCGGAGATAATGGCACCTTCGGGTTCGGTTGTCCGAGATATATTGACGTTGGCCAATGACCTTGTAACACACCGACCAGGGCAGAGCAAGTTAAGTTAAAGTCAAGGGGGAGGGGAGGGGAGGGGAGAGGGGGGAAGGGGGGGGGAAGAGGGGAGCAAAGCGAAGCGAGTCCTCGGGGATAATTATAAGGATTAGTTCAAGAACGGAATGACTGTTGCTGACCCCAGCCGGCGATCCGGCCGATCCGTAGCGAAGTTGAGGAGAGAGGATTTTTTGGGGGGGGGGGGAGTGATAGTACCAAGTAGATTAGGAAGAATTAAGGAAGAAAATGGGGTAGCAATAATACAACTAATGAATGAATAATCCGAGATCTTCAACCCGAGCCAGCGGGGCGGGCATTTGGCACCTCCGCTTGGAGGCCTTTAAGAATCTTGAAGGTCACTCATAAGCGCAGCATTTTCTCGCCGTGGTTCCATGGCTTGGACCCTGATCGTTCCTAAACTCGGCCAAGGGAAAAGGTCAGGGCGATGACGACAAGGGCGAATAGGACCAAGGATGGAGGCAGATGAAAGGCTGGGGGAGGATGACAGTGTGTCAGGTGGGCTCGTAAAGAGAAGGGGAAAAAAAAAGAACATCCCAAACCATTCAAGTTATCGCATTGTCCTTCCTCAATCACAGTCTGTGAGCACGTCTCATTGTCCGAAGCAGCCAAGAACTTGGAATTAACATGGCATCTCCCAGAGCGACTACTGTAGGGAAATACTAGGGAAAGGGAAAGTTGGAATCTCCTCTTTCCGAAGATCCTCGCGTGCCATCTTGCCCAGACTAGTCTAGTCCCCACTGGACTAAATTACCTGAGTGGTCTTAGTCTCGTTGGGTTCAGATCATTTACGGAGTAGTAGGGATCCATTCATTCCCCTTAAGTAAGTTTACTGAGTAGCCTGGTCAAGTCAACTGACTAGGATAACAATACATAATCATGAATAAATGGATGAACTCAATCAATTGAGAGGCACGGTTGCCGCCCACGTTACACATCACAAGTACTCTGCGCACACCCCCCTCCTCCTCGAAGAACACGACAGTGCATGACTCGAAACGCCAAGCGCGTGTATGTGTGTGCAGCAAGCACAGCACACTGCCGTGACCCTAACCAATGATCTAATTGAATGGTTCGGGGCGGACTGCTGCAATCATCCCATGTCATAGGGTTGAAATGGCTTGCCTTAGCGTCGTCGACTTTCCGCCCTGCCCTGCCTACCCTGCGCATTACATATCTTTTTTTCATAATTCTCATAAGATGTGGAAAAATACCAAAAGGCCCATCCATCGCATCCGGCAAGTACTCAGTCCGAGAGGTTGTACGGAAGTCGGGAATAATAATAATGAAGAGTCAGCCAAAAATCGCCCGCAATCCCAGTCAGAGCCTTAAATGATAAATCCCAAGCAAGCCACCTGAGACAAACCCTGCGCGACTGGTAATATGCAATTTATGTACTCTATCTCAGCCTACACCTTCTCCTCCTTCCACTCATTCTCTCTCAATCACTACCAGAATGAGAGCTCACAATAGTCAACTTAATACGGTATCAGTAGCGATAAGAAAAACCCCCTTTTCTTTTCCTATGCCCACCAACCCACACCCACACCCGCCACCGAGGAAACCCACGCGCCACGCAGGAAAAAAAAAAAAAAAAAAAAATAGGGGGCTCCACTCCCAGGGAAACCGTTGCTGCAGCGGATAGGACAGGAACAGGAACAACCATTCCTGCTTTTCCCTTTTTTCCCCCCTCCTTGGCATGGAGACTAGAAAAGAGAAAGGGAGGGGGCAATGGAAGGGACCCTCAGAGCTCAGTTACCTTCGACTAGCTGCCTGCCAAATGCCAAATGCCAAATGCCAATCCAATCCATGCTAAGTTGCTCTAACCGATTCGGAATCGCCCTAACTCCGCCCGAACCCCCTTAGGCCTAGGGAAGTACACCGTACCTAGCTAGTCTTGTAGAAATTACCATGTACCATCGCGAGGAGGAAGGACCTGGAGGATGCTGAGCCAACTTCCGACTTGGCAGTTGGTACGGTACTCGTCTAACTAACTGCTAATTACAATCCACTTAACACACGCGATGTGGTCCTCTGGCATTGTCTGATTGCGTGCTAAATATGAATCCAACTCTCCATCTCACTAACCCATAACCAACACACTCGTATTCGTATACTGCATATACTCGGTAAGAATGCATGGTCACATGACCTGTCATCTTTTCCATCCCTTGCTCGAGGCTTCAATAAATAAAAGGCACTGATAAGCCTCAAATCATAAGGAGCACATCATGACCTCCAGTAGTAATTAACCAGTCATATACCGTTGCCTGAAACGTCTATCGAGAAGGTCCATATCGTATCTATGTCTTTTATCCTTTCTTCTGCCTCCCCTGTCCCGCTCACCAGCAACAGCACCGCTCTGAAAGCGACCCGAACAGGGATAGATAAGACAAGGGCAGAACAGAAGTGGCTGGGTCGGTTTTACATCACAAGAGCCAGCCGGTTCTCGGCGATGCACAAAAAAAGTAAGAAGAAGAATCACAGGTAAAGGAAATAAAACGGGGGATCAAGATATTTGTATTGATTCGTGACCACATTGCCAGCGCACTGCACCTGCCACACCGCTAGGCCAGTGGCTCAACCACCAAGAAGGACATTTACTCCTGAGCCTTGGCCTCGCCCTCAGCCGGGGCGTCCTTCATCTCCGTATCATCAGCCTTCTCCTCGGTCTTCTTGGCCTCCTCCTCAGCCTTGCGCTGAGCCTCGGCCTCGGCCCGCTTCTTAGCAGCAGCCTCCTCCTGGGCCTGCAGGACGGCCTGGCGCTCGGCCTCGGCCTTCTCGCGGTGGCGCTGAATGATGGGACCGGCAATGAAGCGGATCTCATCCATCTTGGCCACGTAGACGGACTTGGTGGTGTCCTCACCCTCGTCGTAGAGCCAATCCTATTGACGAATCAGCATGTTGACAACAAAAAAAAGAGGAGCGGAATGTGGAACTAACCTCAGTGTCCATGAGCTTGGCACGCAGCTTCTCCTTCTCCTCGTCGCTGGCGAACTCGGAGTAGACACCGTCGATCTTGTCGCGGAGCTCATAGATGCTGGCCTCGAGCTCGTTCTTCTTCTCGTCGGTCTCGGCGATCAACTTGTCCTCCATGTACATGGCATTCTCACGCTCAGTCCAGGTGTTCTTAAGCGACTCGTCGATGCCTGTGGTACCGGAGGAGATGGGCAGATCACCCTTGCGAACCTGCTTCTTGACCTTGCGGGTCTTCTTGGGCTGCTCGCCGTCCTTGCCAGTGTCCATGGGCTGAGTACGTTAGCCTCGATCTTATTGATAGTTCATAGGGAAAGGGAAACTCACCTCGCCGTTCTCGTTCTCCTCGGGAACGGGCTCCTCGACTTCCATGTCCTCGACATAGTAGCCGGACTCCACGTTGAGGATACCGTGCAAGTTTAGGCGGGCCTTGAGCTTGCAGATCATGAAGTCGTCGTTGGCGTCAGCCTTGACACCCTTGACAGAGAAGCGACCAACCCAGGGGTTGATCTTGCCAGGGAGCATCTCGGGCTTGGCGTAACGAGCCTCGAGGTCGAAGGGCTGCTTGCGGTAGAAGGTAAGGATCTTGGTGGAGGGCATGACGTTGCCGCGGTTGAAGACAGTCAGGCTGGTGTCCTCATCGGGAATGTCGGCGGACTGCTCCCAGGTGAACTCGATGGGGTAGTTCACAATGTCGTGCACGGAGAAGTCACGGACACGGAAGACGGGGGAGAGGATGGCACAGCTGAAAGCACAGCCACGAGCAATGGCCTCATCCTGGTTCAGGGTGAAGGACAGGCCCTTGCCAAAGAACTTGGCAACGGCGTCCTTGACGGCGGGGACACGGGTACAGCCACCAACCATCTCAATGGAGTCGATGTCATCGACGGTGAGCTTAGCCTCGGCAAGGACCTGCTCGAGGGGAACGGTGATACGCTCAAGGAGGGGCTTGACCATGACCTCCAGCTCTTCACGCTTAACAATGGCGCGGACATCGACGTCCTCCATCAGAGACTCAATGCTCATGGGAGCAGCAGGGTTGGCCGACAGAACCTTCTTCATCTTCTCGGCAGCGGCGAGGGTACGGGACCAGGCCTTGGGGTTGGAGCGGACATCGATCTTAAATTTCTCCTTGAACTCATCGGCAAAGTGCTCGGTGAGAGCCTTGTCGAAGTTACGGCCACCGAAGTGACGGTCGCAGGCAGTGGCCTTGACATTGAGCTCACCCTTGCGGAACTCAACGATGGAGGCGGTGTAGTCGCTGTAACCGATATCAACGAACATGACACGGCGGGGCTTCTCCTCGGGGCCGGGGAGGTCCAGCTTGGTGATACCGTATCCGAGAGCAGTGGCGGTGGTGTCGTTGATCAGACGAAGAACCTTGAGGCCAGCGATCTCACCAGCGTCGATCATGGCGCGGCGCTGAACATCGGTGAACCAGGCGGGCACGCTGATGGTGACGTCGGAAACGGGGAGCTTCAACTCCTTGGCGGTGATGTCTCTGATCTTGGTCAAGTACATGGCGACCAGCTGAGTGGCAGTGAACTTCTCCTTCTTGCCGAGGTAGCTGACCTCAACACCAGCCTGGCCATTGACATCACAGATCTGGGCCGTGCTGTACTCCTGCTCGAGCTGAACATCGGGGTCGCTGAAGGAGCGGCCGATCAAGCGCTTGAGGTTGCCAACGGTGTTCTTCAGGTTGGAGGTCTCTTGAGTCTTTGCGGCCTCACCGATGTGTCTGCTTCTGGCGCTGAAACCAACCAGGGAACTATTGCACAAACCAGATTAGTATTATTGCGCAGGACGAACAGAATAATGGAATGGCGCTAACTTACGGGGTAGATCGGTTCGAAACTTCGTTGGTGATCTGGTCATGGTTAAAAGGTACTGGTTAGTCTCCGTTTGGGAAAATATGAGTCTCCGCTAAAGCTAAGCAGCAGAGGAGCGGGAAAAATGAGTAGAGGGGCAGAATGGGGGAAAAAGCGATAGATATACGCACAATATCAATACCCTTGTTACGGGCAACACCGACCTTGGTGCTCTGGGCACCGAGATCAATACCAACGACAGACATTTTTGTGAGAGAGAGGGAGATGTGGTGGGGGGAGGGCGAAGAGAGAGAAAAGGTAAAAAGAGGTGTTGGTGGGAGGTAATATGGGGGAGGGGGAGGTTGGGTGAGGATCCAGAGCAAAAAGACGAGGGACGAGGGGGAGAATTTGCAGCCACGCCACTATCGGGGAGGGGGGGGCGGTCTGTTAGGTAAGTAAGGTAAAGTGGCTCAGTTCGTCACTCGTTATGTGATGTCGGGCAACGGCGGCAATGAATGGGTATCAATCAATAATATTAGGAGATTTACAACAGTTTTAGATTTTTCAAAGGTGAATCAAGAATTTGAATAATTACTGGGAGCTCTAGCAATGCGAAAGGAGACCTCTAGCTAGAAATAACACGAATTTGACTCATCCAGCAGTGCAAACTACCAGGCGAGAAGCCAGAGCTGAGGATCTCATCATCGAACCTTCCAGCGCCTACTCGAGCCCTCCCGCCAGATCACCGCCCGGCGCCTGCCTGGCAATTCCTTTTCCACCGCCTTGGCGGAGCTTATCGATAAATCAGAGTTTTACTTTCCCTGCCATTGGCCACAAAGCTGCTCAGTTCGATAGGACTGCCTCAGGCCGCCAGGCAATAATGTAGTAAACATCGTCCAAAAAAGTACTACTGTACCATGTGCACCTCAGGTACTGTACTGTACACGTTGCTGCTTGGCAACAGCCGTGTCCATTGGCTCGAATCCTTCATATTTCAGCCTTGTTTCTTCTAAAAAGTACCTTGTTGGAGATTCAAATTGGCAAGGTGTTTATACAACTGAATACAAAATAAAACACCCACAGGGGGAAAGATGGAATCCTGAATACCACCAAAAGAGAGGCGCGCATGTCAACAACTCATGATGGAACATGCATAAATATTCCAAACCCCATCGCTGCATTCCCTGGTACCTTCTCCCACGTCGCCCAGTACTGGCATTCCACTAATCCGGTGGGAAAAATCACCGCAGGCCCGCGCTGACAGGAACAGAAACATACTGCTGAGTCAAAGGGTCATAACAGGCATCTTGGCTTTTTATGCCTGGTCCATCGGTCGGAATAATGTTCCGATAGTCGGCATCCCCGTCTATTGTTTCACTCGCAGTGCTATATGTGGCTGCAGCATGTGTCTGGTCGCTTGACAAATGCACTATGCCACTCTCATAATCCTCCGCTGATGGTAGACGTGACCCAACGATTGCGACTCCAGGTCTATAGCTTGTCTTGATGTCTACTGCAGAAATGGTATGCCCTGGTGTACCATTAGCGTGATAGGGTCTGGCCTGCTCTTGTCCTTTGACTAAGCTCTCCACGGGCAGTGGGAGACAGATTGAATTGGTACCAGAATCTGTTGTTGCCACTGACTCCAGAGAGTAGGACGGATGCAGCCCTATCCGAGGTACTCCAGGAAGAGGCGTCATGTACTTGACCATGGCGGACTCGAGGTCTTCTTGTTTGTGAAGATCGCCGTAATCATGGGGAAGTGGTGGTGTACCCGACAAGCGTCCATGGATTTTCTTGCTTGGGCGGACGGGTATGCCCCTTTCGTCCTTCTTGGTTCGAAACGTATCAACCATCACGTTAAGCTCATCTCCTTGCTCCCGAGCTTTTTCTACTGCTTCCTCCGGTGATGTATGCTCGTCCGCTTTTGCTGCATCCGCGCGGGGTCCTCCCCATGTGCGCTGACCGGCAGTGAAAATACCATACACCATGTAGAGCCAGTTGAAAAAGGGATTCACAATGAACATCAGCGGATAGAGCCAAGCTTTGAAGCGCTTGAGCTTCAGCCCAAAATACAGCATCAGCAGGTAGTTCAGACCTAGAGAGATTGCGATGAATCCCACGGGAAGATTCTCGATCTTGCTAGATGTAGTGATGAGTGACACAACCAGGATTAAAAACAGCAAAGCGGTCGTTCGGATTGTATTCTGCATAAAGCGTACCAAGCAGAGAAGCGGGTATCGCCTCCAGAGTCTGGCATCGGTTAGCATGCACACTTCGTTGGTGATGAAGCCAAGAAACCAGCGGCGTCGTTGCTTCAGGAGGCTACTGAAAGTCTGAACAGCTTCAGTTTTGCAAAAGGCACCGGTGCACATCTGAATCTGATAGCGCTCGGCGGCACCGATCATGAAAAGGTGCGTCAGCCATCGATCTTCGCCGAGGTGGCATTTGCCGTAGTCGAAGAGATCCTCGCATTGCTCAGCCTTGTCCGCAAAATAGTACTTGGCCATCTTGCGAAAAGCCGAGAACCTCAGAATTGTTAGCGCCCCTGGAAGGCAGGTAACAGCACCACATCCAGACTCCACCGAGCGCTCGAAGAGTTGACCGTGGACATACTCCATGTCCTGCAAGACTGTGATGAGAGAGTTCTTCGCTGTTGTTGACGTGAGAATACCAGTCATTGCCAGCATGTTATGCTTGCTTCCTGGTTTCAACTCCATGTCGTACATGAAGTTTTGTAGGCACAGCTTGTCAAGAATACAGTCAGAATCGATGAACAGAAGGAAGAGGTCGTCTTGGCGCCTGAGGTAATCAGCGTACACCTTGTCGATCAGCCTAAAGGTTTGCTTTTGGCAATGTCGTTTACCGCCATGCTTGAAGCGGGACACCGTTATCCTTGCGCCTTTGTATGTCACATCGATGCTCTGCGGGTAGGTCTCCAAAGAGATTGGAATGCCGAGATGCTGGATAACCTGAAGATAAGACTCATCAATCTGGCCTCCGTCGTAAGAGAGAAACACATGAATACAATATGCTGGATAATCACTGCAGACGACTGAGTCGATCGCCTTGATTAGTACGTGTGGTTCTTCTTTAAAAACCGGCATGACTATGACCGTCTTGGGTGCAGTGCGATCATCCAATGCTTGTTTCACTCGCTTTGTTCTTCCCAGAGAATTTATGATGAGCTGATTAACGCAAAATAGCCAGGGTATCACGAGAAGGACGGAAAAGGTCCAGAACGCGAACCATTGTAGAACGGAGGTCAATCTCGTCGGGAAATAGCGAGTTATCTGTGTCGGCAAGGGAAGAATGGCGATCATGACTGGAAAGAATATTCCCCTGGGCACATGGCCAATTAGGTGATGCTAGAAATGATCTCAGCGTGAAAATGAACTCACCTGAGCAATGTGAAAAGTAGAATCATAACGACTGCCAGGACTCTAATGCTCCAGTGGTCTGCTTTCTGATAGACTTTGACGAGGCAGTATATGAAGGCTGCAAGAAATAATATCCATTCCAATAGCGCAGCAACCAGTAAAGGCCCTAGTACCGAGACATAGACGATCTATAGGCTTTGTTAGCCTCGGATACCCTATTGGAGCACGAAGATATCAAAGTACATCTTCTTTAGGCCATCGCTCGAGGTTCGCAAATTGTCCTTGCGTCGTCATATTGATGTAAAAGTCCAAGGCAACTGTCAACTAGTAATCGGGCAGATGAACGTAAGACTTCAGGCAAGCAAGAGGTATACTGTGAGGAGCACTGTGAATAATGTTCATTGTCTGAGCGAGCTCTATGCCACTGTCGCAAAGGTCACGGCAAAAGCCCGATCTTGTATAAGATGCAGCGATGCTGATACTAGCCGAATAGCTGAGGCCGAATAGATTAGCATGAGAAGCATTGATGGAGATGACGCCTGACCATAACTGCATTCATGTACTTAACAGCTCAGAAGGTTCCCGTAAAACCCGAGTAGTCAAGACAACATGCAGAAAAGGCAGGTGCATCTACTGCCGGAAGGAAAGTAGTACATGTTGAAATATTCCTCGACCAGGGCAGTGAACTGTGAGCCCAGACGAACATCTCTTTCTGTTTCCAAATCCTTTGTGAGGACAATAATGGGGTGGAGGTAATAGTTGTATTTGTAAACCATTGTTTCGAAATATGATGGGAACCAAGCAGCCGTGAAATACCCGGGCTATACGCCGTTCGGCTAGTGAGGACATCGACAAGTGTATGTACTTCATCAATTGAGCAAGCGGCACCAGTCGTCAATGTCAAGGCATTGCGTGAGAGAAGAAACGGCCCAAAGAAAGCAGTTGCTTCGATTCTGTCAATGCTGCTTTGAGAAGAGCTCAGAGTCTTTATCGATTGATATTCAGATGCTGAGGCTGATTTGAGCAACATGTGGCAGGACAAGCTCATTGAATTGACGTCTGATGAGCATTGATTCGTTAGGCATTCTGATCACTACCTTGATGTTTCTATTCCAAAGTATGATGGTGGTACTCATACTATGAGTAGAAGATGGACACAGCCGGACAATTGGTAGTGGCAGTGCAGTTCATAGATCCAATATCCAAAAGTGGTTAGTTGCACTCGCTCCCGAGCCAACCATGCGCCACAGTATTCTGCCTGAGGCATTAAGCGACTCGACAAATGTGGCGCCAGCTCCGCGGGCGGTCAGAAAATTTCCCCCGCCGCGCATTGGCCTGGGAAATTTCCCTCTTGCAGCTGAGGCAGAAACTCCCTTTCTTTCCTCCAGTCCTATTTTATTTTTTTGAAAGAGTAAAAAGTCTTCTGGTTCTGGACAAATTTTCATTCTGCTCACAAATCTCCTGCATCTCGTGCAACTGAATTACTCACAGGTGAGCATTTACTCCTACTCGATCTATTTTGCCCCCCCCCTTCTTGCTGCACGCGGACATCCGATCATTATTGGCTAGGCGAATCCGTATCGCGGCTGCTCCCCCCGGCGAGAGATTTCGAATTTATTGATGCTCGCTTACCCTACCCATCCCCGCGCATCCTTGATAAATACTAATCTTCGGGTACGCGGTTACTGATATTTTCTCAATTGCAGGAGGTGCATCCTTAGCATTATCTTACCGAACTTCTCACACACCTCATATCCATAATATCACAACATGTCTGACGAACAAAAGCCCGTCGCCCAGCCCAATGCTGAGGCTGAGAAGGATGTCCAGAATGTTCTGGCCGAGTTGAAGGGTGAGAGCACCGAGGTCGCCACTCCTGCTGCTGCCGTCGAGGAGACGAAGCAGGCCGACGAGGCTGCCGAGGAGGCCCGTATCGTGGAGGCGGCCGCCAAGCTGGGCGAGAAGTCCGCCCAGGCCGAGGAGCAAAAGCAGGAGACCAAGAAGCAAGAGCAGCAGCAGCAGCAGGGTCGCGGAGGCCGCACCAACTACCGCAACAACGTCAAGTTCGACCCCTCCAGCCAGGAGGTGACCAGCGACCCCGTCCAGATCCGCAAGCAGGTCGAATTCTACTTCTCCGACTCCAACCTCCCCATGGACAAGTTCCTGCTCTCCAAGGTCGGTGGTAGCAGCAACCGACCCGTCTCCCTCGAGCTTCTCCACTCCTTCAAGCGCATGCGCCGCTTCCAGCCCTTCAGCGCCATCGTCGAGGCCATCAAGACGTCCGAGACCGTCGAGCTCACCGACAACGACACCTGCGTGCGCCGCAAGACTCCCTTGCCCGAGACCGTGACCGAGAACCACAACCCAACCGTGGTCCGCGTGTTCGAGGATAAGGCTATGAACCGCAGCGTCTACGCCAAGGGCTTCGGCGAGGAGGGTCCCACCACTCAGCTCGAGATCGAGGAGTTCTTCGCCCCCTACGGCCCCGTCAACGCCATCCGTCTCCGTCGCTCCTACGACAAGACCTTCAAGGGCAGCGTCTTCGTCGAGTTCGAGTCCGAGGAGAAGCAGCAGGCCTTCCTCGCCCTGGACCCCAAGCCCAAGTGGAAGGACCAGGACCTGCTCATCAAGAGCAAGAAGGACTATTGCGAGGAGAAGGCCCGCGAGATCGAGGCCGGCCGCATCAAGCCCAGCGGCGGCCGGGGACGTGGTGGTCACCACCGTGGTGGCCGTGGCCGCGGCGGTAACCGTGGCGGTCGCGGCGACAACAAGCGCGGCGACTGGAGGGATCGTCGCGCCGCTGACCAGAAGAACGGATTCAGTGACAAGAAGGAGGAGCCCAAGGAGGAGCGTAAGGAGATCCAGAAAGACGCCCGGTAAGTTCCTGTCTACGTCCTTGCACATCTTCAAAAAAAAAAAAAAAAAAAAGTGACCTCAATTTCTAACACTCTCCTCTCCAGGGGCGTCCCCGTTGTCCAGAGCACTACCGACGAGTCCGCCGGCCAGAAGCGCGCCCGTGAGGAGGACGGTGCCAATGGCGACCACCCCGCCAAGAAGGTGGATGCCAAGCAGGAGTAAAGACTTCCAGCAAAAAAGAAAAAAGAGAGAGAAAAGAAAGAGACTTCGATACCATTATTTTGTCTACTTCATGAAAGAGTGTGTGTGGGATGGGATCACGAGAGAGAAAACAAAAGCATGGCCTGGGCTCGATTTCCTTTGACTTTTAAAAGAAGACCATACTATAATGGCGTTGTATAGTTACCCCCTATTTTGTTATCATTTAGCTTTTCTTCCAAATGGACTTGGGTTCCAAAGCATTTATGTCCGTGTCCGTATATCCAGTGGCTGTGGGTTCTTTGGTAGAAGTCTGACAGTTGTGGGATTCCAGTTCGATCCAAAATCCGCAGGATGTAGAGGTTTGTGTGTATATACGATCGACTGTTGTCCTTCGTTTCTGTTTTGCAGCTTCCCTCCAACTGATGTCAGGTTGACTATATAGGTATGTACGGGGTTGTTCAAAAACGCTACGACGGACGAGTGAAAGGTGACTCCCCTCATTTCTTCTTCTTGGTCTTATCGACGACATCGATCCATTGCGAGCGCAGTCCGCGCCGGGATAGTGCCTCCTCCAGCGCCCGTCGCTGATCACCCTGGATCAAGACCTCCATGACGCCCTTAGCTGCGCCCGTGGCCTGGGCGACACTGGTGCTGCTGGCGCATTTCTTCTGCAGCTCCTCGGCCAGTAGGCTGGGGATAATGCCGAAGACCTCCAGGCCGGAGACCTTGGTGACGGTCTTGGAGCCAGTGCGGCGCTCGAGGGTGATGGTGGCCTTGGGGGCGGCGCCGGCCTTGGGCTTGACGCCACCGGCCAAAGTCTGGCCCGGTTTCAGGATCACGTAGTGGGCCGTTAGGAGGGCGTGGTCGTCGACGAGGCGTTTCAGGAGGGCGTCGCGGGTGGTCTTGCCGCGGGCGAGGGTGCTGCGGTCGTCTGGCGAGCCCGAAGCAAAAACGGTGGTGGCGAGGAAGGCGTTGAGGTTGACGATGCGTTTGTTGTGGGGGTCGATCAGCGGCGGGCTGTGCGACTGCAGGTACTGGTCTAGGTGGGCGGAGACGTCGGCGTACTTGTAGTAGTTGCTGGGGTGTGTGCTGGACAGCGCCGGGAAAATGGTCGGCGCCAGCTTGCCCGTCGGTCGGTACAGGGTCTGCACGGTAAGCGTCTGGCCCACAGAGGGGTCGCTGTCGGAGGAGGCAATGGCTTTGCTGCTGGTCGGGGCGGCGCCGGCTTTGTTGCCGGCGGCGTTGTTCTCGGCGGCACTCTTGGAGGGCAGTCGGTAGGGGACGAACTGCTCGACCCGGCGATCGTTGAAGTCGACGTCTAGAATCACGGTTTCCTGGCCGTTGCGGTCCTTGGATTTGACCAGGCGCTGCTTGTCGAGGTATTTGATGAACTTTTTCACATTTTTCCAGCTCGTTTTCTTGATTTGGTAGAATTGAGCCTGTCGGGGGGTGTGAATGGGAAGGTAGGGCGTGATCATGTTCGACACCAGCGCGGACGGCTGGACTGGTAAGGACAAACCGTGGTTGGGCGCTGAAGGGCTGTCTTGTTTGAGCTTGTATAACGAGTAAAGGAAGGCCTTCTCGAAGGCTTCGTCAATCTCTGCGCAATGTTAGCTGAACGCACGAAATGTTGTCGGAAGAAATAGCAGGCCTCTCTTACCTTTGGTCGATGGCTCTTTCTCCTCCACGACAGGCACTTCCTCAACCGGTTGAGGTGCTTCAGCAGAAGCCTCGTCGTCTCCCGCAGCCTGAGCAGAAGCCTGCTCATTCAACTGAAGATCATTCAGTGCTCCCTCAATCTCCTTCATCTCGCCGCTGTCCTCCTCTTCGACGTCGTCCCACCCTTCCAAGTATTCGGGAGCCGGTTGACCAGGCTTGGACGACGAACTCCAAGCCCAGAGCTCGTCACCCTCCCAGTGAAGTCCACGGACAGCATGGCCCTTAGCGCCCTGCACTTCTCCCAGCGCCGAAACATCGATCTCACAGACCCCTACGAACCGCGGCACGGTATACCTGTCCAGATCCGCCACGGCGACGACCGCACCTTTAACCGCACGCTCGTCGAACGGCGGCTCGTTCGCGATGCCCGGAGTCATCAGATCCGCGCCTCCCTGGAGCTTCTGCATGACCATGCCCGGAGTGTGCAGCAGAGGTACTAAGTCTGCGTTGTGCCATAGTGTGTAGACTGTCGGGTAGAGGCGCCCGTCGGCGCCGGGGCCGTGGTCGACCTTAAACCACAAGACGCGCTCGTCGCCTCCAGGATGCGTTCCCACGTAGACGGTGCCTTGAACCTCGCGGAGCTGCGGTCCGGCCGTCGTGGTGAAGCGCGCGGACAGGCAGTTGTCGGGGAGAAGCGCATTCCGGATCGAGGTGAGGTTTGGCGCCGTCGGGTTGGATGCGCTGCTGGGGGCAGCCGAATCGTCACCGCTGGGCTCGGTGGGCGCACTCGATGAGGGGATCTCGATCTTGTAATCAGCGATAATCTGGTCGGCAATCTTCCTTCGATCAGAAGAGCGCAAAGGCGCAAGGTTCTTGATCTGTCGTCATCAAAAATGTGGTCAGTGATGAAATTTGAGTAACCGGCTCGGAGACTCGACAGTGCGGGGGAGGGGTAAGTTACGGTGGGCTTCTTCTTGAACATGATGGCGGAAAGGAAAAAAATAGAAGGAGTTATTATATGTGCCAATGTATTAGATCAACGCCCTCCAACAATTCCAAGATCAAAGGCGCGCAAAAGGAAAAAAACTATGTTACCCAGAAGGAAGAATGGATGGGCTTTGTGATGGAGGGGAATGTGATGGATGGGTCTGACTGCCGCAACAACAATCGGCCGCTTTTCCCCGCCTTCGATTTGATCATCGCGACTCGCGAGGTACAGTACGTAACATAAAATAACAAAACATAGTCATCCTGACCATCCCATCAACAAGCTTGACATGATGTAAAGAGACATCTCCCAATACCCTGCATAGCCATATTCCTGTATAACTCCACAAAACCTCTAGCGAAACAACAAGCAGTGCTAAACAATCTCATCAGTATTTCTTGCACAATACAGACCCCAAGTATAAAGAGCGTCGGAACATACCCCATTACAGCAACATGCAGTCCACCTTCCTATAGAGCTTGCTACTTTTTCTGCTTCTGTTTCTACTCCCACTCTTCCTGGTTCATATCTCTCAAGCCTTGCATGATCTGCTTGGCCTCCGCGAGGTCTTCCGGATCGTAAATTTTTAGGCCGTAGGAGAGCCCAAACTCCCGGAGACCGCTATAGCCGGAGTCCTTGAACCACTTGGATTGACTCATCTGGTTGGGTTCGATGTCGCCGTCGGCGGGTTTTGTCCTCTGCGCAGGAGGCATATTGGAGAAGAGTTGCTCGGAGAGGCGGATGGTAGGCGGGAGAATCAATCAATGTATGTGGCTAGATGAGGTGCGTAATGGAGAAGATGAAGACGAAGTGAACTGAACAACTTGCTGGCGGAGTTAGTGTAGTGACCCCGTGTTGACAGTCCTGGCCGGGCAAGGAACCACCCACATCATCTTTTTCTCATTCTCTTTGCCTGCACGGTGGCCGCTTCCACCTTGAGCATGCGGATTTAAAGTCCGGAGATAGATACAGAGCCAGATTCATTTATTTTATCCGTCTAAGGATCTCCTACAGTTGCAATTGTAGCAAGTCTGGAGTTTCTACTGTGTGAATATGAGTCTCGTCCTCTCGCTACCTCAGGAAAGATTGGATTGAAAAACCCAGTGCTTCTGAATTGATTTTATAGATACATAACAGGATGCCCGACCCTTAATGAATAGAATAAGCACAGTAAGATGGAAAAGCACAATGGCTACTTATATAGAAGGTTGGAAAAGAAGCGTGATCGATCTAGAGTTCACCCCAGAGCATAGCGCTTAGGCGGAGAGGTCACGGGCGTGCTTCTTTTCGCTGACCAACCAGGTGAAGGTCTGCTTGAGAACGCTGAGGAACTGATCAGCACTCAGAGACTCGAAGTAGCTGGTGAGGTTGGTGCTGGTGGACACGGAAGCACTGGAGCTGCTGGAGGCAGAGCTGGAGCTACTGGGAGTGGCAACATAGGTCTGCTGGGGAGCGCTACCGGTGACGGTGACTTGCGCAACCTCAGTGGAGGTCTGGTAGGCAGTGGCAGTATCAGTCTCAACAGCGGTAGCAGTCTGAGTAACGACGGAGCCAGCAGCAGAGGTGACAGAAGAAGCAGCGCTGGTAGCGGCAGCGGCAGCGGCAGTAGTGCTGGAGCTGCTGGAGGCAACGGCCGCGGCAGTAGTGCTGGAGCTGCTGGAGGCAACGGCGGAGCTAGAAGAGCCGGAGCTGGAGCTGGAGGAGCTGGAGGAGCTGGAGGTAGCGTTGTACATAGCAGGTCCGGGGATATCGTAGGAGGAAAGAGACTGGTAGATGTTGATGAGGATACCAGCATCAGTGTCCTTGTACAGGCTCTCACCAGCAGTGCCAGAAGGAGCGAGATCACCGCCACCTGTGACCTTCAAGTTCAAGCACTGAGGATAGTTCTGAGCACCATCCTTGTTTTCAGCAGAGTGAAGGGCAATGATTTCGTGACGGAGGACGTAGTTGCCAGCCGCAATGTCAGAGGGGATGGTCACAGTCCAGCTGTTGTTGTTGGCGATCAAGTTATCAGTGGCCCAGGTACCGGGGACATCGTCATCGTTGATGAGACCGCTCTCGTCAATCTTGAAGAATTCGAGGTCGGTCTTGGTAACGCTGCTGCAGTCACCATTGCAGTTGGCAAGGTAGGTCAGGACAGGGCCGTGGTGGCTGTCGGGCCAGGTAGTCCACTGGAGCTCAACAGTACCACCGGCCTTGACCTCAGCAGAGATGGCACCGGGCTTGGCACTCTTGTGGCAAATGATGTCGGCATCAGCATACTCACTACCGTCAACGTAACCCAAGTCGGTCGCCTCGGTAGACCATGCAATGGTCTCCGGGGGATCACTGGAATAGGGGTAGGAAGTGACAATGTAACCGCCATAGTAGGTTCCATCGACAACAGCACCCGACACGTAACCGTGGCCAGCGACGAGAGCGGCCGAGCCGAGGATAACACCAGCAAACTTAGCAACAGACATTTTTCGATCGACGCACAGCGTGAAAGTTTTGAAAAGGATGGTTTGGAAAGAGTGACAAAGGCGGTCTTCAATCAATGAAGCCTGGAATGAAAAAAAATTAAGAGAATGGAAGGTTCAGAGACCCAAGTAAAGAAAGGAATGAGAAGCTTGGTGAGAAGAATGAAGAAGCTCCCGAATTCGTGGTTTGACGCCTTCTTATATCTTCTTCGATTCTCTATCTCATCGAGGCCAGGCCAGAGCTCAGACCGGATAACCCCCGAAGCCAAAAAGATGAAAGGTTCATTGCAGCCGGCCATGCTACACGTAGATTGCCTTGGCACCTGTCAAGTTTCCACATCCTGTGCGGTTTTTGGATGCTGAATACTGACTGAGATAGGGTCGCCGCAGCAAGGCGAGTCTGAGATTGATGAAAGCCAGGCACCGGGCCACTAAGCGTCGACACGGCGGTGGGGTTCCAGCGTCAACGGTCGAGACATTCTCAGGGACAAACACTACTTTTGACTTAGCGCTACTCGAAGAGGGGAGTAGGAATGATACCAGAACAACCCCGATGGATATTAACCACTTACCTTAGCGGACGAGTGGAGCTGCAAGCGCCGGTGCTCTGGCGGCAAGTCTGCGACACAGCTAGTTTCAACGGGGAGCCAAGCTGCGCCAGGTCCGCCCTGCCAAGAAATGCCATTTCTAAAGAGTCGCAGAATCGGTGGACCAACCGGGTCTTGAACCGTCTAAGCAAGGAAGCTCCGACTTCACAAAGTTGTAGGAAAGCTTGGAGGATGAAGCGGGCGGGCAGGTTGGTGATGGTGATGGTGTGCTAAATCCTCTCACATGGAAGCTCTGAAGCTGCACTACAAATTTGGAAGCCACGTGCCACGCTGCCCTACCGACCGATGCTCTGAGGAAACTTGTACCAATCTCGACTTTTACAACACTCTCCCCTCATAACTTTGAATCAAGAATCTCACAAGTCTCAATCAGCCTTGATTCTATCATCACACACTTACTTCTTACTGGGTTGATGGTGGACGGACCATGGATGAAGGCTCATGGCTCAACGGGCATAGTACAGTACAGGTCCATCCTCGGCCTGTGAGCCGGCGCATCCACCTTTCGGACTAAATGGCGCCATCCAGTCACATACTAATTAATTAAAGGCGCGCGATCCATCAGACAAGTCGAGATCGAGACTTTCAATGGAAATTACGAGGAGGACTATTTGATGCCATCTGGGCATTAGAATCTCCTCCATAAAAGACTGTTTGCCGATCCCTGCATCTCCATGTTTGTTGAAGAGCTGGAGGCTGGAATCTCAGGTCTTCCTCGGATATGTTCCGCGCCCGTGCTTCTGGCCATGCAACCAGCCTCATCTCTAAAGGAACCATCATCCAGATGCTTGCTTTGTAAGCTTGGATATGAGGATAACAGCTCAGGGTCTACGGCTTCATGCAGGGTCATGCAGCATGCACGGGTTATTAACAGCTCGAAATGTCTGATATGCCAAGTAGCCACCTCTACCATGATACTATCGTGGGTGAGATCGGTGCCTTACCCACCCTTCTTGTTTGCATCTTCGTAGTGGACCTGAAGATGCATATGTGAAACACTTTTCAGGCGAGACCTAGAACATTGCTTAGGCTGTTGTGCTCTGTAGTCTTCATTCCGGCCAACAAGCTTTTTCTGAATAACGTGAGGATGCTTGTTTCTTGTCTCCCTACATTGAGCCGGAATTCACAGGATTCTTAATCGCCGGACATCGCCCAGACGGAATTTAAAAATGCTTTGGTTCCTTTCTTTCGACGACTTTGAGCTGCATATGAGCAGGAACTGCAAAGTTCTTGTACGACGATCACTTCTCATGATGACCTGCGATGCGATCGTAACTTCTGTTGTAGTTGAGATTGAGCGAAGGGTAATCAAGGGCTCAATGTGTGACCCTCCGTTGCCTATGTTTACATGTGCAATGACAGCCGTGCTGCTCATAGAATTTTCCTCTATAAACATACATTGTTTGTTCTGATCATGGTTAACAATTGTATCAGGTTGCTCGGCATCTACCATGTGGTTATGCGCTCTCCATTTGTGACACTCGAGAAAGCCGGAGTAGGGTGAGACAGTATAGACATTCTACAAATGCGCTCGCAGCTTTAGATCTTGTACACCACGGGACCTGCTTATGATGCATGATAACCATTGGCTCATAGAGCTTACGCTCCTCGCTCTTACTACAAGAAGGTTGTGGGATACAGCCACAGAGTTGGATGCACGCTCTGTTGCCGCCACATCATTGTCCAGCCAGCTGGTGCTCTTAATCACAGTTCATAGTCACGGGTTCTGTACCTAGTCTTGTTTTGCCTCATCTGGAAACAGGAATCTATCTCGACAGCATGTCTCTACGTAGTGGAGGGAATACTTCTGAACCCTCAAGAAAGGCATGGTACTTATCATCGGCTGTTTGGTTGGTATGATATATATGATCGTCAAGACATCCACTTTATCTAGCAATGACTCGTACTTCTGGCGCTACTCGCAATGCTATCTCTATTCCCTGGATATTGACTTGTTGTCCCCGAGAGCAATTTAAATCGGCACATGTGGTCTATGGCATGCGTTTCAGCATCAATCAAAGGCAATATAGGATTCTCGAATCTCAACCACAGTACTATATTACTATGCGGCGCGATGGACTTCGGGTCATTCCGGAAAAACGTACTAAGGAATTAGTACAGGAAGTTACTACCAGATATTTACTATTTTCTCACCACGGACCTAGCCTGACAAGCAGACCAGTTCTAGAACCCGACCAATGCAGCCTGACTATCCTACCACGTCCACGACAGCGATAGGCGCCGCCCATCTAGGGCTGGACCTACGTGCAGCTGGCACCGGTTGGTGAGGGGCTTTCCGGGGATATGAGTTGCTAATGCGTCATGATAACAATAGACGCTCTATGATTAGCCACACAGGGTCCATACAAGACCTGTCTTACCTGCGATTATTTTCATCTTATCATCCCCGCACGACGCAATCTAGCCCGGTAAATGTCAAGGGGACTGGCACACCGGATGGCCTGAAGCATTTTCGCTCGTTTGCACTTCTTCTTGGCTGCGTGAGCAATTTCGATGTCTGACAGGCAATGGCGCAGTTCATTAATTCGTTAGAAGCACCCTACTCGCAATTTACCCCATTGTATTCGATTTGATGAGACAGAGCTGGAGGAGTTCTTTCTCTCTAACCGGTCAATGTCTCCTACTACTCCCGGTGCAAGAATGCTATCCTGGACTAAGACTTTGATCAGATTTGTGATAAGTGCACGAAGCGCGCCGATCGTGAGGTCACTTGTGTAGTACAAGCTCTTCTCCCCTGTAAAGAATTCTGAGCTGCGAAGTGGTTTGGACCTGAGCACTAAATAATTACTACGTTACTACGTAGTACTAAGCAGCGATGGACCACTATCTCGGAAACATGCCATCTTGCGATATACTAACTTCGTCCGTATCTGAACATGGACTGTCCGTTCCACACCGGGAAGGGATTGCGGGATGGATGGATGATCGTCCTCGGTGAGCACACCCTCCATCACTTGCTCCACTTCCATGTCAGATTGGCAGGCTTGGAACTTATTGATCACTTACATACTCTTTTGACACGAGGATACTAGGTACCTCTGTGCTAAGGAACAGTGCTTGGACCGACACTGATAGAATAGGTAGAAGTACAGTCAAGCTTGGGCAATTCCGGAGCCTTCAATTTCATGAACTAAGTTATGGTTACACCGCGCATGGTTGAATTCGTTTTGGCTGGCGAGAATTATTACCTACCTTAGTAGGTATTACTGCCCGCCCGGCCCCAGCCAGCCTCCCTTCCGCCCAATTAGAACTCGGCGGCCTAGTTACTCCGGTTCCTGGCTGTTGAATTCCTTGATTAGGATTAGTGTAATATTGCCAGTCTCACCGCCAAGGTATGAAAGGGTTGCTGGTGAGTGGCAGTGGCACTGAACAGAACTCACTCGATAACCACGGAGTCTGGCAGGCAGAAAGTAACTTTGTAGACAATTCATATCACGCCTCCTCTCCCATTCCCTTTCTTTACCGTACCTACACATCCACACCCACGTCTCACTCTCACACTCCCCACCCCCCCCCCCCCCCCCCACCCCCCCCCCCCCCCCCCCCCCCCCCCCCCCCCCCCCCCCCCCCCCCCCCTCCCATCATACCCTCCTCCCCCCCTTTCCTCCCACACTCTCCAGGTTTGGCTTATCTACGGGGCCTTCCGTGGTCGATCACTTTTCTTGTTAGCCTCTTCTCTTAATTACTTAATTACCTGTCACTTCTTGCGACCCATCTTGGGCACGACTGTCTCCCAAATCTTTTCACCTCGCTAACTCCGACCGTCGCTCTGATTTTCCTCCCCTTTCCCGCGGCCGCGCCTCCGCCTCCGCTCTCACCCCCCCTACTACGACAATTGCCTTCAATCGCTCAAGCCGTCTCTCCCTTCACAGAGTCATACGCTTCCTCCTCCCTCTGGTAGGCCATAGGTGCCTTCAGATTCTACAGCAAGTCTATAAGTCGCCCAGCCTGGTCTCTACTACGGATGCATTCGTGATACCGCTCGTTCGTGGACAATAATTGAGTGCGCCCGCCTACTGCGGCTCCAGTTTAGCCCCAGTCACTCCTTGACATTTCTACGCTCTTAGTTCCATTCAGACTTGGACTAGGGCGTCAAGGCAAGGCTTAGCCTGGAAGCAGCCTGCGCGGCTTGTTAAGGAGGATCATCGGTGTTTCCCTCCTGGTCCCCTGCGGGCTATTGTGAAAATCGAAGGATGGGATCGGCAGAGGCTGTCTCTTCACCTGCTTTCCCTTTTCTGGAACCTGTCGTAGTCGACGACGAAATAGGTAATCCTTATCAAGACACAGATATGGAATTCTTGGACTCTGCAAGGCTACAGGTTTCGTCCGAAGGCGCGGGCAGGGATTTTGACGACCTCTTCTCTCACGCTCCTTCCGCCCGCCAGAGCCGCGACTCAGAGCCAACATGCTTGTCGCCATCTGAACTATCGCTGAAACACTCATATCAAGAACAAGATGCAATGCGACAATTCAACGTGGTCTCCGCCGAGTCCCCCGCCGAGTCTCCGGATGGCTCAACACCAAGCTCGTCTTCTGAGTCACCACGCAATCATCTTCGGAACCCGTCCGTAACGTCTTCTGCATCAGCAGTACATAGCGAAAACACGATCATGCCCTTTGGCTACACAACGGAGGATTGGATGAACCCGGATCTCGCGTCGGTCAAGGAGGAATCGCTTTTTGGTCTGGATCTTTCTCTTCCGAATATGGACGGCCCGCTTCATGCGGACGCAGACCTTGAATCAAGTAATAAGGCCATGGATGCAGCATTTGATTTTGAGAGTGCCGCCAGTAGCCCCAGTCCTCTGAAAGCCGAGACGACACCGCAGCCGAAATATACGAGGAAACCCAAGTCTCAATTGCGAAGTACGTCGGGCGCTTCAGCTAGGCAATCTGCGTCTCCAGTAGGTCTTTATCCTATGTTTGCGACTGTAACGAACTGACGCCCTGATGTGCAGATTCCTGGCACGGCCTTCTTTCCTCGAAGTACCAAGGAAGCATCTCCCTTCTCAGTGTCCCGAAGTATCAGTCAGGGAAAGTCAACGTTGGGCCCATGGGGCGGTCATTCTCCGTCATCGATCTTGGAGGAAAGTTTTGGTGGCATTAACATGAATGGCTCTCCAATGAACTCGAATCTGAATTTTGGACCAAATAGCTTTCCTTTTGGCATCAACTTCGCGCCGTCCCCTTCTCCAAGCTTCATGAAACCGGAACCAACACAGCGTCACTTCCTGACTGTCCACCCCACATCGCTCAAATCGCGCGTGGAGACACAGATTCCCATCAGACTGACGCTTTTCCCGTTGCCGACCGGCGTGAAGAAAGTACGGCTGCCTAGTCACACAATCTCAAAGCCCAAATTCCTGGCGCCGCCGACTATCGAACGTTCTCCCGAGATTGTGGAGCTTCACACAAGCCTTGTCTGTACTAGCGCAATGCAAGAACAGGACAAGCTCAAGAAAGCTTTCGCTAGAGCAAGAGGTGAATCTCGATACCGGTCTTCTAGCTCCAGCCCACGTCCTGCCGATGACACGCAGGACGAGGACAAACCATTAGATGGAGGAGAAGTTAAGATCTGTCCTGGTTGTATACAGCGTGAACGAAAACGGGCGTTCCGGAAGAAGCAAAGGAAGCCAGAGGAAGACGAACTTTTCCAGAAGGACGAGGAAAAGCGAGTCATCGTCTTTAACACCAATGAGATTAAGGACTGGACAGAGCCCTCGAAAAACGCCATACCTGGCTACGGAGATGGTCAAACCCTGAACATTCCGGCTGGGGCTATGCAGGTCGAACTGCCGATGCGAATAGCATGTTATTGCAGGCATCAGAATGAGAAGCTTGGGTTTCAGTACGACCGCCTTTGCATGCTTACTATCAATTTGTTCTTGGGAACTCAGGCTGACATTCTCGATTTAGGGTAATTTTCACTGTTAAAGATCACAAAGACAATGTCATCGCTCAGGCGATCACAAACTCAATCATGATCACGGACGACCACAAAACCCATGCTCCTCCAGCTCCGCCAGCTCCTGGTCCCTCACCCTCTTTACCGGATGGAACCCAATTGCCAGGCGTTGGTGTGTTTCCCTCGAGTCCTAGTGTGGAGACAGGGACAGCACCAGCTTCTGTACAGCAGTCGAATCAAACGTCTTCAGCGACCGACTTGCAGGGACTTCAGCAACGTTTCAATTCGCAGTACCAGTTGCCTTCTGGCTCGTTTTCAATTCATCAGTCGTCAACCAACGGCACAACTTCGAATTCGCAAACACCGCGCAGTCTCTCGAGACAGACCTCGCCGAATGACTTTCAAGGCCCAATGAGCAAGAGACGCAAGCATAGTAACTCGGGAAGACTTCCCTCAGAGCTTACCATGACCAAGTTAGAGACAACCCAGCCATCAGCTAATATTCCTAACTCCTCGGCGTCCAGTAGCGAACCACAGTTCTCGGGGGCTCGCGGGTTTGCGTCACCAGTGGAAAGGCCTTTTGTGACCTCTTCCGCCCTGTCCAGCCAATTCCCCAATAGCCCTCCAACACCGAACAGCGGGGACAACAATCCCTTCCTAAGTGTGCACCAACAAAGCTTGGACAGTTTTATTCAGCAGCAGCTAATGTCTGCACCAAACTCCGCTCAGCCCAGTCGTCCCGGTACTCCAGGCGGCTCTAGGAACAACTTTCACGACCAGTCTTTCAATTTGTCCCTCGGTCCAAATACGTCTGCTCCCATGTGGCCACCGCTCAGTAATGCCGGAGCCCGGCTGCCCTCAGTCATCCACAAGGTCGTTCCCGCCGAGGGTTCCATCACTGGAGGCACTGAAGTTACTCTGCTGGGAAGCGGCTTCTACCCTGGCATGGAAGTTGTATTCGGTGACACCCTTGCCACTACCACTACATTCTGGGGCGACAAGTGTCTCAATTGCTTGACCCCTCCTGCATTGCAGCCTGGAATGGTGCCAGTGGTGTTCAAGCACGAACATCCCACATTTGGTCAAATTCAAACGCCTCAACCTCTGATGCCGAAGCAGCAGCAATTTTTCCGTTATGTGGATGACCGTGAGCTGCAGATGTACCGACTAGCTCTCGGAATCCTGGGACAGAAGCTCGGCAGTCAAGCAGATGCGTTCCAAACGGCTCAGCAGATCATGGGTAGTGATATGAAGAGTGTTTTCAATGTTCCCCAGGATTTCCAAGGAAACTCAAGTGGACATCAGCGACAAGTGCCTGGGTATGAGTCGCAGGGTAAATTGAGCGATCTTGATTCGAAGATGTTGACTTACCTCGAATTTGTCGACCTCGACGATAGCCCTCGTCCACCCAGGTACAACTCTCGCTCGGCGACAGGCCAGACGCTGCTCCATTTTGCATCGTCCCTGGGACTCACGAGATTTGTTGCTGGACTCCTTGCACGAGGTGCCAACCCCGATGTGCAAGACAATTCGGGAAATACCCCGATGCATCTGGCAGCTTTGAGTGGCCATGCACACATTGTGCAGCGGCTGCGCCTTGCGGGGGCCGAGACCACTGCTCGCAGCATACGGGGATATACACCCGCAGATTTGGCGACTACTTTACCCGCGCATCAAGCTGCCCTCATCCCTGCCCGCCACCGCTCACGCAGCGTTGGATCACTTTCATCTTCGCGCCGCAGACACAGTTCTGCGTCCTTGCACTCCCTTTGGGAATCCTCCTCAGCATCAGGCTCCTTTGGTCATGCTGTAGATGACTCTGACGATGAGGATGATGAAGAGGAAGAGATTGAGTTCACCATGTCGCGGCGGTCCAGTCTGCACCATGATCGACCCGGGCCAGTCCCTGCGCCTGAACAGCCACCTCAGGCGGAGGATACGAGGCCATTCTCTCCGCCAGCTGCTCTACTTGCTTGGCGCAATCAACTCCAGACCCAAATCAACCAGTTCCAGCAAAGTGTGGCCAACGCCTTTCCCAACCTACCTGCTCTGCCGCCGATGCCCGCCTTACCTGACTATCAGGCCATGCGTCGCATCACCAATCTAGTCCCGCACAGGCCAAGTACTTCACGCTCATCTAAGGATGGCTGGTGGGAAATGCTTACCGGCAATTCGGCTCCCGACAATTCAGCACCAACCACGGCGGAGCTACCGTCATATGAGGAGCTTTACCCACACAAAGAGAACCAGTTCGGAGAGGATGAAGCGGCACGTCTGAAGAAGGCCAGCATGTTACAAGCGGCTACAGAGGCTGCTCTTGACCAGCATTTCGAGGCTCAGGCCAGCACCTCAGAGGCTGTTCTGACCAAAGCGGACAGCGAAGAGCTCAAAGACATTCGGATTGGTCGCAACGTGATCTCCCGCGAACAGCAGAAACATCTCCGAGAGCAGCAGGCACGGAGGATGAAGGGTCTTGGAAATGATCGCAACCTTTACTTCATCTGGGTAAGTTTCAACCTTGCATCCCTCTCTTTTTTTCCCATCGCTAATTGTCCTCAGATCCCTCTCCTACTTCTGGTGATTGGTGCCTGGGTCCGAAGCTATGTTCCGGGAATCTGGGAAGGAATCTACAGCGGCTACGAATTTTTCAAAGCTCGCTATGCGCAGCGCGTTCTTGAAGTCGGTTCTTAAACGATTTCACACCACCATCCTTTTACTAACATCATTTTGACTTGTTTCTTACCCTTCATTTAAGCTGGGGCGTTACGTCCACTGGACTGGTACTATAACGGGCATTTGTCAATCCTTGTTTACATGCGTGTGCGATGTTTTTCTATAATGACGGGATATGATGGGTCTATTTCTATTCCATTTGGTTGTTCCTGATGCCTTGTTCATCGTATTCACAAGCCTTGTTGTTTTACATGGGCCCTGTACAGAGACTATTAGTTTTTTTTTTTTTTTTTTTTTTTTTCTTTTGGGCGATTTTTACTCGTTCTTTTATAGATGTAATGGAACACATTGATGCATAACAATTACTTGAAGATGGTGGTAGACGTATGTATAAATGTAAAGGACTTGGGCCCTGGAATGCCAAGAGATGCCGGCTGGGGAACCAAAAGGCGGTCTTGCGGCCAACATCCGCCCCCCATCATCACCATCACACTTCCTGTCCGATCATAGCATCCAACTCCTCTTTCCTTCCCCCGCACGCCTTTTGAGAAGGGAGATTGAAATTCTTCAACTCCTTAGCTACTCAGGCGGTATGCTATTTACAAGCCGCTTACCTTTTTCCGAATAGTGCTAGGGACACCATGGACCCATCACCGCAGGGGGGCTCGAGTAGTGTCACTGGTAAATAAGCCCCGTTTCCCGCTCGAAGTACTTATGTGACACGCTGCTCACTTATCACCTCGTTGTTGCCAGTCGAGTATACCGATCCCTCCGGGCTCTTCCTCGACGTCCAGTCTGTTCTCGCAGAAAAGCTCCCGCTCAAGAATCTCCACTGGAAATCACCAACTCGCCCTGTTCGATCCATCGAGTCCCTCCGGATCGGGTTCGTTCCCGCCCAGCATGAAGCGGACGAGCAAAAGACCTCCACTGATACGACCGGCACCGCAGTGACACATCGCCGGCACCAAATCCCTGGCCTGCGACAAACGCCCTACCTGAAGATCTTCCTTCTCCGATGCGACGACAACGACACCTACAAAGCTACGGCGCGGAGGGCGTTGCGGGATTGGATCAAGTCTCACGCCTCCACCTCACTATCCAACACCACCACAACCAGCCAAGAGAAGCACGATGCCTTCGATTGGCTTATCTTACACGTCGTGCAGGATGGAGAGAGCGCCGAGAAAGTCGCTCCAGCCTCGAAATGGGGACGCACTACTACCACGGTCTTGGAGAAGGTCCGGGCGGACTTCAATGGCGCATCCAAGTCCGCCGTGGATCGCGTGGCGCAGATCCGTCTGCCTAAGCCTGGAAGTGTCGTCAAGCCGCCGGAGCTGGCCGACCAGGTCGACGATTTCGTGGAGAAGATGAAGAACGCGATTCTGTCGGCGTTTGACCTCCGCGTGGCACAGTATGAGGAGGATATCAAGGAGAAGGACTCGCAGCGCAGCTTGCCCGGATGGAACTTCTGCACTTTCTTCATACTGAAAGAGGGACTCGCGAGGGGCTTCGAGAATGTCGGGTTGTTTGACGATGCCCTGCTGGGGTACGATGAACTCGCCGTTGGCTTGGATACCGCGATCCATGAGCAATTGGAGGGCACCGGGGAACAGCATGGCAGTGCTTTCCTTACCAACAGCAAGGACTGGCAGGAGACGGCAAAACAGGCACTGGAGTCGGCGGGTGACGCTGTGCCAAAGGATGAAGATCCGGCTGAGCCAGGACCAGTACCCAACCTTGAGTCCGGGGACTTTCCTATCGACTCGAATAAGAAGCCCTATCGGGAGATGATTTTGGCCAGCAACATCTCGATCTTTGACTTCCGCACATATGTTTTCTCCCGGCAGGTCACTTTGCTTCTCCGGGCAGCCAGGGCGCCATCTTTGGCCGGTCTCGAAGCGCATGGGAACAAGAAGCAGGTGAAGAAAGCCACGAAGGCTGAGAACTTGATGCTGCTTTCTCAGGTCTGTGACAGGGCAAATGAGTTTATTAGTCTCGCGGCACGAACACTGAGGTCTGATCTTCACACGGGCTTGGCTGAAGTGGACCACAGTGCCGCAAAGCAAGAGGTGATCGACAATATGGTGTCGTCGTGGGTTTATGCTGCTGCTTGTCAGATTCTCTCTCAGACCTTCACGCCAGCTTTGACCCTTCCGGAGACTACCTGCCACGTCGCGAACAGGGAATCAGGGGCTTCTAGTTCCGCCGAAGCCACAGGGGAACTTCCTAAACGTACTAGCTCGCTCATGAACTCTTCTGCCGCTCGTTCTTCTCGCCCTGGAACATCGGATGTCATGTCATCCGAGAGCCTCTCGGTTTATGCTCGACCGGGCTTGGAGGTCCCGAAACCTACACCGAAAACCGGTTCCGAGCAGTTGGCTTCCGGGAGGGGAGACTTATACCTCATGGCTCGACGAGCCTTGGAAGGAGTATCTGGCAGATACGGTTGGAAAGAGAAGTGGAATGAAGATCGTTTACTATTCGATGAAAAAAACAATGCAGAAAACGACATGGCGGAGGTCAGCCTGGATGATGAATCGCCGGAATTCACGAAAGACGCGCCGGAGCCAAGATATCTCTGTGGCATCGCTCTTCCGGGTCTGAAAATCGCGCTTCGCTCAAGGAGAGCTTTTCGAATGCATTTTGAGGACCTGACAGATCAGATGTATCGGCACCATATTGCTGCTAACCGCACCAACTCGGCCCACGCCGCACTCGCCGATATGGCCCTCCTACGGTATCGGCTAAGTGACTATGGCGCGGCTGCTTCATACTTCCATCAGTTGACTCCGTTCTATGGCAACAAGCATTGGGCCGTTTTGGAGGGCGTCATGCTGGAAATGTACGCACGTTGCCTGAAAGAGCTGGAACGTAGCGAGGAATATGTGCGCACCATTCTTCGCCTTCTCGCCAAGTTTGCCGCTTGGACAGAGTCGAACCTGTCAAGCCGTCAGAAGACACTAGATGCCTCGCACATCTTCGCTGAGAATGCTTTGGTCTCTGAATATGTTGATGAGCTTTTCAAGGCCTCCGGGGCCTTGAACAAAGAAGTGTTTGCACCAATGACCGATTTCTTTGGTGATCTCAAAGTCCAGCCGACCATTATCCATTATGGAGACAGGGATGGGTTTCGGTTACAGCTTGCCTTGAGGTTTCTGCTCGGCAAGCGGATTGAAATCAATTCGCTCAAGTTGCGGCTAGTCAGCGCCCTTGGACCTCAGAGCAATGAGCACTGGTTAGAGATGCCAGCAGGGATGACCATCAAGTCATCCTCGACGAAGGTGCTTGTAGATTCATCGGTGAGTATAATTGAATCATGTCCCGCTCTCAATCTAGGATGCTGACCATGAAAAGGTTTCGCTTCAAGGGAAATACTTTGTGGACCGCATCGAGATACGTGTGAGGAACCTCATCTTTACATTAGCGGGTGGAAGAAATGCAACCCTGCCTATTGGGTTCAGAGAAGCAATAGAGGCAGAAGAGGAAGACAGCCGCCCATACATTTATTGCTTTCCACCACCGGACGGCCTGAAGGCAAGGATCGTCTCCCCGCATCTTGTCAACCTGCAAGAGATGCGGACGCTGGAGCTGGAACTCGACAGCGGATGGAACGATATTAAAACAGGCACCCTGCGTGTTAGGCCAGCCACTGCTGGTCTGCGACTGAGAATCGCAGAGGCGGAGTTGGTCGAAGGCGAGATTCAAATCAAAGCCAACAGCGATTCAGGCACCATTGATTTCAACGAACTGAAGCCGAAATCATTTGTTCGACTCCGGATCCCTTATACGGTGGAGGAGCATCATCCGATCTTGTCTGCAAGGGCAGAGGTGACCTATGAAACGGGCAGTGGGTCGTTTTCATACTCTTCCATTCACAATATCAATTCAGGTTTGCCAATCAGCGTCAACGTGCAGGATATTTTCAAGAACGACATGCTGTTTTCCCGGTTTACAATCAGCCCGGCCTTGATGATCCCTCTTCGAATCTTGAGATGCAACATCCCTAGTTCGAATGCCTACGAGGTGCAATCAAGCATTGGTGACTCTGTGGCGCTAGATGTATTTCCCAAGCAGCCCGCCTCCTTGATATACAAAATCCGGCGGAAGCAGGACAATGTCTCCTCCCCTGGTTCCAGACGCTCACTCCGGCTGAGTGTGGATTTCACGTGCGTGGATGATGAGTGCATGGATGCCGTGGAAAAGACATTCCACTCTAGCATCATGGCTAGTGAATTCCACTCATACAGCACGTTACTTACGGCCCATATTGTTGATGCATTCCGCACCCAATTGTCAACCTCCGACATGGAGATCGTTGGCCTGGTGCGAGAGGTGGAAACGTTGGGGTATGCAAATGCTCGATGGGAAGGATTACTGGGCGCGCTGAAGGAGCCACTGGACGGACTGAAAACGTGGCTCAAGGATTGGCACAAGGTGAGAAGTAGCCAGCGCATTAGCCGTGCTTCCGTCGCACTCAAGTATACTGACAAACGCACAGAACCACCCGGTGATTCGCCTCCCAGCATCGCCCACTGTGCCTAATAGACACATTGTCATTCCGGTTGATATTCCTGAAATCCCAGTTGTCCATACAGCCGAGCTCCGCCTCACCAATCTGACTGGCCAACATCGACACGCCGCAGTTGGGCAAATGATCGCCGCCGAACTCACTATCCATCACACTCGGCGCTGGTGCTCAGCTGAACAACGTGAACAGGCCAATGGATCGCTCGAATTTACATATGAGCTTCATGCCAACCCCGACTCGTGGTTGATTGGCGGTCGACGTCGCGGAAACTTTACCGCCGATGAGGGGGAGAATAAGACATTTGCGATCATGCTCCTACCCCAGAAGGCTGGCCACCTTCTTCTCCCCGGGCTAGAGATTAGAAGCTTTGTACCACCACCGCCCTCGTTGTCGGGAGCCCCGCCGCCACCGATTACCCCTAAGCTGCAGCCCTCAACTGGAGGGGCGGCAGCAACAGCAGCAGCAGATCTCGGGCCAGCCACGAGCGGGCAGCTCCAACGACGACCCATTCCCTGTGAGGTAGATTACCGTAACCACGGGGAGACGGTGTTGGTGCTACCGGATCTGCGGACGACGACGGTGAGCCTTTCCCTATCGGGCGGCAGCCATGGCGGAGCATGGTTGGTTGATTCCGAGCGACTCCATCAATCTGCAAAGAGTACGAGTACATAGACTTCTTGCGGATATTTTGAAAGGGGGTCCTGGCCTTATGATTCGTCTGTACAAACTTATATAGATAGATACATACATACATACATATATCCAAGGACATGATCACTACCTTCAGCTTAGAATACTCAATAGATATTAGTTAATGTTGACATGTCAAGAGCAGCAGCATGCATAGTTACTCAACGCGGTTGAACCCCACGTTTCGAAAATTTCATACATTGCAAAATAGGTATCCCCCAAAATTACCAATTACCACACTTCGAGGGCCGGGAACCAAGAAACCACGCCAACGATTAAACTAAAAAAATACAGTTTAGCACCCCCGAGAGCGCCGCCGCCGCCGCGCGCCCCTCTTTCCTCATCAAATCAGCACCACGCAATCGAATGACAAGCGGCCGCCCCATTCGTCCTGGGTGATTTGTTTTTGCAGTGGCATTTTTTTCCCTCCCGATCCAACCATCTCCCGGGAAGTAAGCCCCACCACGGAAAGGGGGGTAAAGTAACTCGGGAGGGGGATCTCAACAAAATCGATGGTGTGCCCCAACAGAAGTTTTTGACATGCAGGGATTTTTGTTTTTTTCAACTTACTCGAGCACGGCTACACATGACTAGTGGTTTGGTTTGTTGTTCGGTATAGAGGAGTTCCGGACTCAGGTCATTTCGGCTTCATTCAATTTACTATCTAGGAGTTTCTGGATTGGATGAAATTGAACCGATGATCTTGGTATACGTAGTCTACATATACTGATTGTACCAAAGTCGTTGGTGAGGTGATATTATTGGTATTATATCGGCAGTCAGCATCGTTCGCAGCGCGTGGAACACAACATCGTAGATGAGGCTCATTCAGCTCTTATCACATGTGCAGCTTTCCCCGTCGCTCTGACTCTGTGAGCTGTTGTGCACTACTACTCCGTACTGTCCTCCGTACACTGTACACAGGAGGACGAAGCCGTTCGCATCGACGGTGGCAAGATGCAGGGAGGACTCGGGAGCTCCAGGCTCGAGGAGCGGCAATCTTCTCCTCAGCAGGAGCGAATCAGCAGTCTTGTAGATCAGGCTCCTCGCTGATAGTGGTGGAAGCCGAATGGAAGCGGCGAAGTGATCCACTTTTCGAGCTGACTGACTGACTGCCCACTTTCATCCGAATTGACTCCGTACTTCTTAACACTGTGTGTCTTTGGACAGCCTGGTGGGATGTTTGTTTCAATTGCATTATATGCTCAAAGTATGAGTGCGAGTATGAGCACTGAGCACTGAGCACTGAGTCGAATGCGAGATGGATCTACATGGTGGTTGGGTTTTCTCTATCCGAATCAAGAAAGAGCCGAGACTGAGCTGAGCATGAGTCGTGCTGAGATCAGATTGGTAGAGACTGAATGATGATCATGGCCATGGTCAAGATGACCACTCCAGGCTGGCATTGCAAATCACCCATCCAGGGAAAAGTCGGGATGGGTTTTCCGAGTGGCATGTGAAATGGGCTTGGTTCCCTTGTTGGGGGGTTACAGTCCAGAGAGGCCAGGCCAGACCTGACTGCCCAGTGATCAGTTTGATAAGCCTATAACCGAGTCATCTCCGGTTGATTATTTCTCCCTCCCTCCCTTTCTTCCCCCTTTATTCAGGTGTCTGTTTCAAGATGACAACTTCACAAACAAAAGCTCGGATCATGGAAGACGAATCAAACTGATGGCAATGCTACTCAAGAGAGATATGGCCTTTCAGCTAGTGGTGGCGGGTGCTTTGCTTTGTTTTCTTTCTCATTGCTGAAGCCGAAACAAAGAGAAAAAAAAAAAAAAGAAAAAAGAACAGACAAAAAAAGATGGCGCCAAGATTGTTGAGAAGCCAAAGTTCTGCAGGAGGAAGTTCATTGGACCCAGTGGGGCGGTGAAGAGTCCACTCCTCTCCCCGGTTCTCGGTCCCTGGTAACGCAACGAACCACCAGTCGTATTTTTGCAACTTGGTAATCTTGCAGATGCCGGCCGGCCACATGGAAAATTCCCTCGATCAGTGGTGAACCTCCCCCAACCCCATCTCATCTGCATCTCCCTCCACATCACAGGGCGACTGCATGGGGCGTTTGCGGTGAAAGAAACACCTGCAGAGACGAGAATGAAGAACACCCCCCAAAAGGACAGCTTCAGCCACCGCCAGTCGTACGACCATTAGTCAGACTTTTCTCGCTCTACTCAGCCTTATCGGACCCGAGGTGGCGAGCTCTCTCTCTCTCTCTCTTTTTCCCATATCAACCACCTCGGCGTATAGTACTCCGTACGGTAAGTAGCACTGGGCTCGTGGCTGTGGTCATCAGATACAGAGAGTCAAAGATCAGATCAGACCTGTGAGGCGCGGTGGATTCATCACATTAGGCCATGCATCTCCATGCATCTTTGTATGCACCCTGGAACCTAAATTCAGCCGACACAGCCAGAATGATAGGCTCAGCTCCAACCTCGGCATTCGTGCACAAATAAGATTGTAAGATCGACTTTCAGCAAATTCTTGTGAGTGAGCATCCACAGCACACAATGGAACCAGTAGCCAGCAGTCCAATGTGCCGTCTCGGACGATACTACTAAGTGATGGGGCCAAGATGAAAGTGCACGGAGCAATCTGAGGCAAACTTGGCGATCGAGCTGGGAGCGAGATTGCAAAATACCAGCGGTGGTAACGGGCAAGATGGACTCCCAACCAATCTGACCAATCCCGATTGTCCCAACTGATGCAAAAATTTCGAGCGGGAGATCCCCCGTACCACCGTGTTACAAGGGCCAGGGGGCGGCGATTGTTCTGTTCTGTTCGGTTCTGGATGCTGGCCAAAAAGAAGTCAGATTATTTTTCTCTCACTCAAAAAGAAAAAAAAGATTGTTGTCTCTTGCCTCCCTTTCCTTACCTTCCGTTTGCAAATTACCTTTTTTTTTGCCTTCTTCCCTTCGCTTTTCCCTCCTCCGATTGTTTTTTTTTTTTTTTCCTCCCACGCTCCCTGGTTCGCCGCGCTCCCCTCCTCCCTCCCCCGGGTTCTGCGTTGAACACCTTATTATCACGCCTTATTCTTCTTCCTCTTTCTCATCTTCTTCCTTCTATCGTTCTTCTTCCCTTCTCACGCTCCTCTTCTCCTCATCCCATCCCCCCTCCCCCTAAGTCGACAAAAGGCTTTCCTGAGGTGGTCAGTCAGGCTCCTCTCACTGTCCCCTGCCTTGTTGTCAATTCCCCGACCTGGTCGCTTTTCATTGTGTGGGAACCCCTTCCGTCCATTGCATCTCGGCTCTCATATCCTCCGAGCACTGCTTTGATCAATTGGTGAGTGAGAGATATGAATTTCTTGGTGGCCTGTTCTCGGGAATGTGATAAGACCGGTCACAAAGGTCACCACGCATCGAAGCGCTGGCTTTGCTAACCTCCTGTCGAAGCCCTAGTCTTCCCCTCGTATAGAGCTTGCAGATTCACCACCGGACAGCAAAGTCAAAATGTCCTCTACGGCTCTCCCCAAGCGCGTTGCGCTGCACCGCAACCCCACCACCGACTCCTCGGTGGCCAGCTCCATCGCCCCTTCCCCGATGGACAGCCCTCGCCAGTCTCCTTCGACCACCTCCCTGTCCTCGCTGGCCTCCGAGGCGGAGGCTCGCAGCAAGATGCTGGACACCTATGGCAATGAATTCAAGATCCCTGATTTCACCATCAAGCAGCTCCGTGATGCCATCCCCGCCCACTGCTATGAGCGCAAGGCCTTGACCAGTCTGTCCTATGTCGCCCGCGACTTGTTCTGCCTGGCCACCGTCTTCTATGTCTTCCACAACTATGTGACCCCGGAGAACATCCCCTCCACGCCCATCCGTACCGCATTGTGGGCCCTCTACACCGTCGTGCAGGGTCTGCTCGGAACCGGTGTCTGGGTCCTGGCTCACGAGTGTGGACACCAGGCTTTCTCCCCGTCCAAGGTTCTGAATGACACCGTTGGTTGGGTCTTGCACTCTGCTCTCCTGGTGCCCTACTTCTCCTGGAAGATCTCCCACGGAAAGCACCACAAGGCTACCGGCAACCTTGCCCGCGACATGGTGTTCGTCCCCAAGACCCGCTCGGAGTTTGCTACTCGCGTCGGCCGGGCCGTTCACGAACTGAATGAGCTGATGGAGGAGACCCCCATCCTGACTGCTCTCAACCTGGTTCTCCAGCAGCTGTTCGGATGGCCCATGTACCTCCTCACCAACGTCACCGGCCACAACAACCACGAGCGCCAGCCCGAGGGTCGCGGCAAGGGCAAGAAGAACGGCTACTTCGGTGGTGTCAACCACTTCAACCCCTCCAGCCCTCTGTACGAGGCCAAGGACGCCAAGCTCATTTTCCTGAGTGACCTCGGTCTTGCCATCACCGGAACCGTTCTGTACCTGGTTGGCTCCAAGTTTGGCTGGATGAACCTTCTGGTTTGGTACGGTATTCCCTACCTCTGGGTGAACCACTGGCTCGGTAAGTTTTCGCTTCCCTGTTTTTCTTGGTTAGATGACCGCTAACCTCAACCGCTAGTTGCCATCACCTACCTCCAGCACACTGATCCCACTCTCCCCCACTACCACCCTGATGTCTGGAACTTCGTCCGTGGTGCTGGCGCCACCATCGACCGTGACTTCGGCTTCGTTGGCCGTCACATCTTCCACGGCATCATCGAGACTCACGTTCTCCACCACTATGTCAGCACGATCCCCTTCTACAACGCCGATGAGGCTAGCGAGGCCATCCAGAAGGTCATGGGCAACCACTACCGTACCGAGGCCCACACCGGATGGACTGGTTTCTTCAAGGCCCTCTGGACCAGCTCCCGTATCTGCCAGTGGGTTGAGCCCACCGAGGGCGCTGAGGGCGAGAGTGCTGGTGTCATGTTCTACCGTAACACCAACGGTATTGGTGTCCCCCCCGCCAAGGTTGCCCAGTAGATCTGTTCTCGGTCGATACATAGAACGCGCGTCGGTTTTTTCCCCCTCGACTCTCTTGATTAAGGGGGGTTGTGTCATTTCTGTCTTGTTCAAATTTTTTTCCGTGGTGCTCTCGCAGGATCGAATTGGCCACGACATGATCAGCACTCGTCATAGAGCATCTGCTGCGAGTTGATCGATTGGCATTCGAGCGCTGAAGGCGTATATGGAGTGGAAGCGGGAGCGAGCGGGGTCGGGTTAATTGTGATTGTTGGACTGTTGTAAAGAAAACACACAAAAACAAACACCCATTCTTTCTCAACTGGCCGTTTATCTATATCTTGGAAGCCATGTTCCTACTTTTTATTACCTTCCAGATGTCCTCATCACTCATCATCTCGTGTATGACTTCTGAGCTCAATAGATTAATGTCTGCATCGTTCAATGTTTAGCATATTTATACGCCCTGTTAACGCTTCGATTGTCATGAACAGCTCCGAGCTCCAGGTCGCGCAATGGTGTCCGTCGTTGCATATGACATGGGAATGTTCAAACCAGCATTTTCCGAGCAAAAGTCCCGTTACTCAGTAGGTGAACAAGTAGAGTGGAGACCTGATCAAGTTTATCGACATGACATGACATGGATGGCATGGCCTGGCATTCTAGACCGGCACAGCCTTGCAGATTTCTGATCCAGAGTCCTCAGCGGGGCAAAAGAATAGTAGACCAGAAGTCTGGGTCGCGGGGGTCCGCAAGAAAGACAGCTGAGGGGTGAATGAAGGGAGAGGGGGGGGGGGGAGGTATAAGGGTCTTATTGGGACGAAATCCTTTATTCCTTTAAAAGTAAAAATAAAAATAAACGGTCCCCCCCCCCCCGTCGGTGGGCTTCCGCCCGTGCCGGACGGATACTTTGGGGGAGAGGGGTGCGGTGCGGCGCTAGTCCTAAATAAGAGTTGGTGTGAGGCGTTGAGTACTAAAGGTGTATACGTGTGCACAGCATATACAGTACTACAGTACCTTGGACTTAAGAAGTCCAAGTCTGCTTCTTGAGGGTTGGGTTTATTGTTGTGTACCATAGTTGTGGTTCTTGATATGAGGGGATAATCAACGAGTATGTGTGGATAAATGGAAGGTAGGGTCTAGCGCACTGCATCATGCTTCTGTAGTCTTTGAATATGTGAGGTTAAGTATGAACAGGAGGTATCTATATACTGTGATGCTGCCGCCTGGGTCCGATGTTGAGCTTGTTATGAAGAACATCCCCGGATACCCCCCTTCCAGATCTCGAACTCGACTTCTTCTTGGGTGGATGGTTGTTGGAGCTGCGGGGGTGATTGGTCTTCGGTCGGGTTGTGGGTGCTGCCTCCTCCTCCTCCTCCTTCTCCCCCTCCTCCTCCTTCTCCTGCTTCTTTTCGACCTCCGGTCCATGGAGCGAAAACTACCTTGAAGGTTCGGCGGATGGTTTGCGGGCTTGTGCGTTGCGTTGAGGGGAGGAGGTGGTGGTGGTGGGTTGTTGAAGGATTCGTGGTGGCTGGGGATGGTGCAGTTGGGGCTTGAGGGCTTGTGGGGGCGGGTGCTGGGGATTCTGGTTGCTGCGTGTCTGGTGGGGGGTTGGGTTTTTGGGGAGAGGAGGATGGAGTAGGATTGGGAATTGTGGTTGCTGATTGCTCATCAGTAGCAGCACCGCTGAACTTCACTGCTGCATCATCTGATGGCTCGAGTTCTTCGGGGTCAGAATCGGAATTAGCGATTTCTGCTTTCTGCTCTTCTTCCTGGTTTGTGCTTGCTGCTGCTGCTGCTGCTGCTGCTTCTGTGGTTGTGGTGGTGGTGATGGTGATATCCAACAAAGCTCCCTCGTGCTCACCCTTTATGTTGGTGGGTCCAGTTATCTGATCAGAGGCTTTGATTGCCTGCGAGGCATCGCGATAAGGAAACTCCTCATCATAGTAGGCGCCCTCATAATCAAAGACTCCTAACGAGCGAGTCTCCTTCTTCAAGGCGATTCGACATGCGATTTGCGTCGACCACACCAGCCCCAGCGTTGGAGTTTTGGAGGTCGACCTCCACAACCCCGGGCCATATCTCGGAAACAGAGACTGGGGGGTGTCGCCCCATCCTGTGAAGAAGCGTTGCTGGTGCACGAGACTCAGGATCTCGTTGCGGACAGGGTTCCCGATGAGGTACGAGCCGTCGAACTGTTGCTGCTGCTGTTGCTGCTGAGGGTCGTCGTCTGCGAGTGGGAATGGTGAGGAGGGGAATGGAGACTGAGAGGACGGTGCGAGCATAATGTTGCCGTGGTGGTGATTTATGGGAGTGAGGTCTACGTTGCTGGTTTCGGCAGCTCGGGAATTGCGGGGAAGGGGTGATAATGCTCCACCACCTGCACCGGGTTCGGCTCGTGGTATTCGTTGTTGCTGCGGCTGTTGAGTAGAGGGTGCAGATGAGTATGCGGTGGCACCACCAGGACGAAAGAGGTTCGATGGTGTGTCGCTGTCGATGCGATCCGAGACTTGATTGGCGACGACAATGGCTATGTCTTCGGCGACGGCGAGGTTGCGCAGCAATTGGCCCGATTTGGCGAGTTCGCCGGACCGGGTCGAGAGACCTGATAGGCTGTGGGAGGAGTGCTCCGCTCTGTAGTTGGAGGTGATGGAGTCGATGACCACCAGTCCAACGTTGTAGCGCTTGATCGCGACGGGGAGCTGATAGTTGAGGATGTGATCTTGGCTCTCAAGGTCCATCGCGTTGATGGAAAGAACCCTTTCGAGGGAGGGGGCTTGGTCTTTGCTAATCTCAGAGAGGTAGGGGTGGCATGCAATGAGCTGAGAAAGTCGCGGTGTCGATAGCGGAGCTTCGGTCGAGATGTAGATCGCATTCTTCGCCAGGCCCCGAGGCGCAGGCAGCTGGACGGCCAGAAGGAGAGTGAGGAGGAACTGCGTCTTGCCGCTTCCACTACAATCCGTGTTAGTTCGTTCATGCCTTCTGAATGCGCATATGGAGTAGTGGGACAAGCCAACACACGCACCTCTCACCCGTCACTTCGGTCACGTAGCGAGTCGGTATCCCTCCATCGAGCAGTGCGTCTAACTTGGGGTCGAGAGTGCTGATCGCACTCCATTGCGACAGATCTAGCGTGCTGGCTGGGCCTGGAGCGACAGGAAGATCTTCACTGAGGCTGGAGCCTGGCTCTTCCGTGTCAGAGCCTCTGATATCTTCGAATCCGACATCGTGATGAAGCGCTCGGATGATCTGAGTGGACAATCGGCGGACGTCGGCTGCGGGAACGTGGGCGCGTTTCGCGATCTCGAGGGTGTCGAGGGTGATCAGATCGACGGTGGTGATATGATTCCGCTCCAGAGGAGGGAGAATATGGGAGTAGCGTTTGGTTGGGAAGTCCGGGAGGACTGACAGAAGATCCATAAGCGTGAGAAACTCGGGTGAAGCAGAAGTCGAGGCTGCCCGCCATCAACTTGCCGATCGCCGTGGTTCCGCGGCGGCGACGCGGAGAAGACGCGGCCGCACGTGCTGCGCCATCACTAATTGGTCTTCCCAATTGGGATCATCACATCTAGATCTATGACGTTGATTATGGAGCGCGACCTCATCAGCTAGATCGATTTCTGGTATTCTCGCTCGGTACTCTAGACTTGCTATAAGTCGTTACGATCATTCTCTACTCCTCGTTTCTATTTTCTGTCCAGCCTCTGAACAGGAACGGACACAGTATAGCAGCAATTGACACTTTGGTTTGATCAAGTCAAGGCCACCATCATATTGAACAGTCCGAGGTGGTCAATGACTGTACTGTGCTCTCAACTCACTATTTGAAGCTATGTGGAAAACCTTTAGAGGAATCGTAGTGAGCTTCCAACATTCGGCGCAATATCAGTACAGGAAGCTCTGCCAGCAGTTCTCAGACCTCAATGGTGCTTTTGCGATCTTCGAAGATGTATACTTCTCACCGAACAGAAGGAAGATTATGCTGCCGATTCTTTCACAACGGAAGGGGACAGATTGCCGCTTGGAAATCGGCCCTTCCCCTCAAGTGAGGCTCACGACCAATATACCCGTTTCAGCGGACTGTGGTATCTTAGCCTGGGGGGGGGGGAGGGGGGAAAGCCTCTACCAAGAGCCTCATGACTAAACCCCCGTGTCTCTGGGCTTGTGCTTGGCTCTCTTCATGCCTCCTCCTTCAAGGCGACTTTATGCAGACATGGACCCGATGATCCTATTCTCCCGGCACAGATGTCTTCCGGAAAAGCAACGGCTTGCGGCATCGACGCCGAGTGGGAGACGATTTGCTGGCCGTGAAACATGGAAAGAAAAATCCCCGACGAGCAGATTGGTGCAACCTTGGAACGCATAGCTTGCTGTCCTCGTATCCCAGTACGGAACGAACAGCAGTCCAGGACGGCTGAAACTAGGATCATCGCAAAGCCCATTCAGTCACCCAGTCCCAGCGGCATTCTTGATAGCAGGATTGGACATAATGCATCATCCATATCCCGGGTCGAGAATCATCGTTCGATGGTGCAGGGATCTTCAAGGATAGACGGATGAATGTCGATAGTAATGTATCGCAAGTCGAGCGCATCATGGTGTAGAAGGTGGATTATCGCACGGACGACTTGTGCGAGGGAGCGTTTAACTCCTCTCGGGATCGGGAAGTGTTCCCGGTAAGTTTAAAGCTCCCTCTTTTTGAAGATTAAAGCAAGGAAGACCAACCCGGAAAATATTGGGCTGGGGATATTGGCCCGGGATATAGATATGGGGCAGACGTGACGCGGTTGTGTTTCACGGGAGCTTTTTATGGAAACATTGCCCCAGATCGCATTTCGTTGGCCCTACTTTTTGATTCTCTCTGAATGTAACGATGGAGGCGAAGGGCGCCGATGGGATATGGATGCACAAATTACGGGGTACAAGCTCACGGACTTGTGAGTAAACCGTGCGCAATCGTAGGTCAGTCTAGCAGACTAGGAATGGGGTAGCTGACAGGTGCGTTAGCCTTATACAAGTCTACTAGCACACTTACTCTTACTGTACATACCTCCGCAGTCATTTGGCGCAAATCGTATAGCTCCATGAATTGGGGGTGGATGAAAGACATTGCATCATTCAGCTCTCCTAATCGCGGAAAAGGAAGTTTCAAGTAGGTCTGAGTAAGTAAGGAGATTAGGGAAAATGATACCAATGACGTTGGTGATAATTTTTTCCATAAGAAAAGAGGGTCGTCAAGGCATGACAAGCGCACAGACACAAGCTATGACACGTTAATGCATGCATCTTCCAGGGATCCCCCTCCCCGCGCGGTAAAGACAGAGTAGGAGAGGAAGCGAACCACGGCGATCGGCTCAGGTTTCGAGGCCAGATCCTGTTCGATCTCCTTTGTTTTCCCTCTTGAAGAAAAATACGAGCAGCAGCGCGGATGGATACATCATATTTGAAACTGGATCTGTCGAATTCTCAAGGAAAAGCTACCCTGGCGAAAAAACGGTCGGCTTGAACATAATGAGACTAGCGTCCTAACTATTACGAAGTAGTTTCGTGCTCAATAATCTGACAGCAGCATGATGGCTTTAGGTCTCGGACTTGGGGGAAGGGGGGGGGTCTCCCATATCCAATTGTGGGTTGGATGGGGCCGACTACTGTCTGTTAAACACAGTCGGATTGTTTCCCCCCGCCAAGAAAGATAAGCTAAAGGATTTCAACTGTCCTGTACGGAGTATCTTAGTCTAGTATCTGGACTATTGATCCTGTACGCAGCGCTGCTTATTAGGATCAGCCAGCTATTTTTGTACGTCATGATTTAAACCAGTATGAGCGCTACCGCTCGCCATTAAAGGTTTCCTCTATCTGTTGTCTTCAATTGACGAGGATCTTGCGCAGGTTTGCATCGAGTGTGAATAAGCTGCAGTAGTTGAGACTCTGAATGGACAATGCTTAGGTAGATTCTTTATTAGGGGCAAACGAGAGCAGAAACTGATGCCGCTTTGTCAATGTGCATATTTTATGCTGTGTGGCGAGTGAATAAGGACTCGCCCCCCCCCTTAACGGGCTGGAAATCTCCCCTACACCTTTTTGCGGTCTGGTAGCATCCGCAATGTCCGCAACAGTGACGAGCGGCCGCTGAAAGGAAGCTTGCGGTGTCGCAGAAGGTAAAATGTAGGCGGTGGCCTCTATAACGAATGGCGGTCGCGTCAGTGGCAGCACAGCAGCACTCGCGGTCGCACAGGCTGGAGGTCACTCAGGCCTTTTGGAGGAAATCGGACATTTGGCACAGGCCAATGGCGTTTTGAGTCCACCGGATGTGCATACAGCACTTTATTTGCAGTACCCAATCGCCGGAGAGAAGCCTGAGGTTGATCGGTGATAAGGATACGTGACCCTCTTAGTTACGGGCTTACTCGCTCTTGAGAGCTTGCCTATAGTTCTGGGTCGATTATGGCCTCTCGGAAAATCTTTGAACACAGGAGCAAAGGATGAATTAACTTGCGGGGGAAGGATGTAGGATCATGGGATCGGATAGGCGATCTGGGAGACAACGGTCATGGAAATGGCTAGCTGGTAAGTCAAGGCCTCCATCTCTGGTGACAGCATCATGAGATGAATCGATGCCAGGGTGGTCACAACCTGATCGTCCCGATCATGAAAAGCGATTGGAGGATTCCGTACGATCATTTCGCTTTCTGCGCCTGATGACTCCATGATTATTAGGCCCCTACCTTACCTCCCCAAGTGCTGGAAATCGACTAGGATACACATAGCCTATGCAAGTTGACGGGGGATTCCATGTTGGCAAGACCCGACACTCTGGTTGCTGGACGATCCCTCGCAGAATAGTTCCAAGCAACTTGCTGGAGTCATAAACCTAAAACAGGCCTATCAAAATTCATTCGGGTAAAGAAGGGGTAAACAGGGTGCTGAGCAACTGCATAAGATGCTTGCTTTCCGTAACCCCCTACTCCGGTCGTCGGTGAAAGATATAATTCATGTATGCTAAGTGACGATCGGATACGGCACGGAGATCCTCCCTGATCGTTCAAACGCCATCGAATGCCGCGGAAAGTGTGATAGACCCGAATTCGTGATTCAGAGCTGATCGAGAAGACACCCAGAAGCTGCACTGAGCACATAGGCTGCATTTATTCGGGATCTACGGAGTGCGGACTACTAGTCTCTGGCTCTATCAGGGCTCTCCCAAGTCTTCAAGGGGATGGTGGCCCCTGAAGTCGATCCTCACGGCGCGTCTTGGAGCACTGACAGGATGGCATCACGATTGTCCGGGGCAAGCCCCTTTCTAGACGACAGCTCCGGACGGAACTGGCATTTGCCTTGAGTGTCTAAGCGCCTAAGCAGTATCAAGAAGTCAGTCACACGAGGACTCATTCACCGTTATTCTGCAATCAGAGTGGGTCCAAACAGACGCTGGTTTGTGATGATGTGATATACGCAACTTACAAAGTACGTTTACTTCCTCCAAGCGAGAGAATCTGGTCTTCTGGGTAGACTGCCATGTTAAGTGACTCTGCACCCATGTGACAACTGTCCTGTGGAGATTGATCACATAGGGTACCTAAGTACTTAAGTACTCAGTGTTTGAGCCAGCTCGGAAAAGTGAGTGTCTCGAAGGCCGGGACGGAGCAGCAGTGCCAGTAATTGAGATGGGGCCGCGCTCTATTCGGTGCGGACCGTTCAGGTGGGGCGGATTGAAATTTTTCCAGCGTTTCCACTATTCCACTCAACCCGTCGCCTTCATTTGGGTACGTACTCCGTACGGAGAGTGGCACGAGAGTCCGACTCTTGGACTAGACTATCCAGTAATGAGTAAAGATGATGGAGCCTCGAGCCGATGCCTGCATCCCGAACTCTGAAGGGGAAAAGTGGGGGGCGTGACATGGTTGGCTCCGTTGTGCAGGGCTAGACTGTAAGAGCGTAAATTGCCTGAAGGACCATGGCATGGATCAAGGATCAAGGATCATGGACCATGGATCGAGGGAGCAAGATCATGGATCAATCCCGGTTGGCACTGACCAGAGACGGAAGAGTCAGGCGCAGGGACCACCCGTACCAAGCCAGTAACTGGTAAGGCATGCCAGTGGCCCAGTAGTCATGTAGTGTGACTGTGCCGGGCTGTACAGTACCTTACTGATTCACTCATACTTTTCTTTACTGATTTAGTGGTCGTACTTTTTCCCCGACCCCCGGAGATGTGCCGCATCAGCCTGAGGGCCTAAACGCTTTTGCTGCCTCAGGGCCACCCGCCCGCTGCAGATCCGACCATCCAATTTTATTCTGGAGGCGGTGCTGATGGATTTTCAAATCCCGACTCCTACTTAGTTAAGTAGTGATCAGCAATACCTCGATCGGTGCCAGATTTGCTTTTCCGCTCACACAATTAAGGTTTTCTCTCCTAGGTTCGGCCGGTAGTCATGGTTCCATTCGGTGATTTCCTAGTGCCTAATAAACGAAGAGTAAGCCAGGGCCACCATGACTAAGATTCGTCGTGATCGCAAAAGCTTCCAAAAATATGAAAGAGGGACGAGGGGAGAAACAGAGGGGTGATACTATGTATAATTGAATGCAACGATAGATTGGCTTCGCAAGTGTTCAGCAACCCCTGCTCATAATGCTATTCAATGAGATCCTTCTTCCGGTAGTTTGCGTTTGGTACCCTAATGATGGATCTCCTCAACCTAGGTTTGAAGATTATAATTATCTCCATTCGATAATTGATTGGCTCGCAGTGCGAAGTGCGTATGCAGGCTGCAACGATAGCTCAAAGGGAGAAAAATACCCTGGGTGGTGGTGCCACCTGCTGAAGTACTATGTAAGTATACATCGTAGGTCCCATCTTGTAAAGTTCAGCGGTTTTATTCTGCCCTCCCAGCCCCGGTCGGGTCGAAGGTTGGCCACAACGGCATCTATGGATCGCCTTGATAAATAGGTGACAAGAAGTTCTCAATGACTCGAATGGAAAGTGATCTGAATTGTTTGAGATACCAGGTATGCTGGATTAACCAAGTAATAACACTTAAGCCAAGCAAGGCGCTGGGGTTGCATCTGCAGGATGGCAGGAAAGGGCGCATTGACCACCCCCACTGGCCTGGTGTCATGTATCTTGCGCTCCGAACACCTGGGAGAAGCAACCGATCCGCCGGACTGGGAAATCCTAACTTCATGACCCATGGCTTCTATAGCTCCTCCATGTGGTCAGAATGAACATGGGTAGCACCCGGGTACGTACTTGTCGCAGGTGAGGTTCATTGTTTGGAATACCGTGACCGCACAGCCGATTGTCAAGTGTCAACAGCATCCCTACTGCGGAGAGTGTATATCCCTAAGGATTACACCTCAGGATTTTAATGTACTACCGGGATCATTGGCAACTTCAGCAGCTTCCCATCGGAGGGGCCATATCGGAGGGGCCATATCCTTTAAACGTTCTATGTCCAATCATGTTCCCGTCAGCACAAGGATTCAGCTGCAGAGAGTGTCTACCAGTAGTATAAGCGATAAGAAGTATACCGCGCCAAACGGGATGAGTACAGGAACAAATCCATACCTTCGACAGCAGGTACCTTGCTTTGAGTTCGCAAGCATCGTGTCAAAGGGCAGGGGGAGGGCGACCGTCCATGCATCTTACTGGCTGTCTCAAGCTCTTAGCCGAGGAAGAATCGCCTTACTCAGTACAATCCACTTGCGAGGATGATGGTCCAATTGCCTTGATATTCGTACCTACTAGAGTACCTAATACTTACTGTCTGCCACTATTTCCTTCATCATTCAGTGTATGTGTATTATTATTACACAGCCCAGAGACCTCTGCTAGTACTCTTTCAGCTTAGTACCTCCGCTACTAACAGATTCCTGTCCATTGAGGTCGCATCGCTCAGAGAACAATGTCAGAATACTAAGCTGTTTGTAGCTAGCGAGATCAATAGCTGCGACGCTTACCAACTTTAGCTGGGCTTTACAAGCTCAACCGTGGTAAGAACTAAGAAGAAGATTCAATATCCGCCCGGAGGTTATTCCGTCCTGTCGGTCGCACCCCAAAGCACCCTAAACTAGGACATCACATCTGTGGCCCTCCAGGTTCACCTCCCCGGAAGCCCCAGAGTCAGTCAGTCAAGTCTGTCAGCCCCACTAAGTTACAATGCATACTACGACATCAATATTAATATTATTCTTCTGAAATTATTTTGATGGAGGTAAAGGATTTTTTTTTCTAGCTGACAATATTGATACTGTCAAATATTTTTGTTTTCCTTATGATTAAGGTTCTAAACCTTTCAGCACCTTTCGTCCTTTTGGTCCCCTCCGTGAGTTCATCGGCCGGTCGCAGTCACAATTAGTGAAGACCCGTGGAAGTGCCATCGGGCCCATTGCCTTAGACGGTGGATCAGCTACCAGTCTAGCTTGTCCCAGTGTCCACCCCTCCGGCTCCAGCTAGTGCCGGATTTGGTTTTCTTCAACTTTTGCCCGTGGACCCGAACAATCGGCTAACTTACAGGACTAGACTATGAGGTATACCTGCTTTTCATGGCTTGATAGATAGAGATAATGACCTTTTTTTTTTTTTTTTTTAATATTGGCTGCTAAGCGTGACACTTCTAGGTTGTCAGTTTCTTGTTATCATCGTTCTCTCCGTTACTGAATACCAACTTTCACTTCCTCTTCTGCAGCTCAATCCCCGCCCCTGGTAGGATTAGAGTTTTTGGGATGATGAGGGATGATACGATACCATCCATTTCCGCCATTCATTGCGGGCATCAGACCGAAGAGCCGGTGGGCCGCCCGATCCAGAAAGCAGGTTAAATAAAATTATTAGCCAGTACGGAGACTCAGTATTCTTCTCATCATACTTTACTGGCATAGTAGGTGTTGTTTTTTAAGTCAGTTAGATTAGGTAGTTGTGGTTAAGGTCCACGTATTATTATTTCAGCTTGTTTTCCCCTCCTTCACTCTCGGCGGCTTGCTTGGTTCCAGTTAGTTTGTTTAGTTACCTTAATCAAATCAGTACTATATCTGTGAGGTAGTCTAGTTAGTTACTTGGTTTTAGTTACTTCATTACATACATACAGTACACAGCTGACTCTTCCTCATTCTGCCTCTCTCTCTGCCTTTCCCCCCTCTCTCTGTGGAAATCTAGTCGGGTCTAGTCTTGTCACACTCTTTCTTCATCTTCCTCCTCCATCCCCATCTTGAACATCCTCTTCCTTCCTCCTCCTCCTCCTTCTACTACTCACTACCCCCTCTCTCTAATCCTCCCTGAAAATCCGCACGGGTCAATCGCTCTGGGCTATTATCTGTTCTCCCCCCAGCCCAGTTCGCAATTGTCCCCAGCTCGATTTTCTTCCTCCTTAATTCTCTTTCTTCTTGTCCGTTGCGACGCCCGCTTCAACGTTTATTTGCTACTTCTTAATTTTCTTGGCCCGGTCGCTGCAGCGAATTCCTCTCGTTTGCCCCCGTTCTCGCCTCCACCCCCTCCTCCTACCACACTCTTCCGTTTCACTCAACCGCAGGGTCGGCTCGTGACTTTTCCATCGGCCACTAGCAGCCTCTACATCAAAGACAATAATACAGCTTGGGAACCCGGAAGGTTGCTGCGCGTATTCCCGTCTCCGACTTGGTCATCGTTCGGTTGCATTATTTCATCTATGGTTGTCTCATAGTGAGTTTTTGTCCTCCCATCCGTTCTCTTCTCTTTCGCCAACGATCTGAGATCGCTGGGAATGAAAATGTCAGTCAAGCAGTCACCTTACGTTCTCTCAAGCTATCAGATCTGCATCAGTGCTTCACCATGGCTTCCAGACCTCCTCTATCGCCCCCGGTAAACGAGACGGAGCACTCCGTCAGCCGGATCACTCGTGAGGGGAAGAAGCTTACCTACAAGCTTACTGTGATGCAACAACCCGAGCGGGCAAGAGCATGCGGTGCAGGCGCCAAATGTACGTCTTTGAACCCGCTTCATATGGATTGTTTATTTGTAAAGAGACTGACAAAATTGTCTCCGATAGCTTCTGCCGACCGTCGTCCGGTTGATCCTCCGCCTGTGGTTGAGTTGCGGATTTTCGAATCTGATCCCAGCGACGACACGCTCTGTACGGACATCACCTTCGCTTATAACGCCAACTTCTTCCTCTACGCCACACTAGACAACGCACGTCCAATGGCACAGGGTAGACTTGCTCCAGCTCCAACATTCCCCGTCCTCACAGGCGTGCCCGTGGCAGGAGTGGCATATCTTGACCGCCCTTTCCAGCGGGATTCTTCATCTTTCCGGATTTATCGGTGCGTCACGAAGGACTTTACCGGCTGAGCTTCCATCTTTACGAGGAGACCAAGGAAAGCAAGGATGCGGATGAGGGAGCGCCGATCCCGTCACCAATGCTGAAGACGAACCCATTAAAGCCGATGACACCAAAGTCGTTCCTCGAATTTCGCCTCGAGGTTGTGTCAGTCCCATTCACAGTCTTCAGCGCGAAGAAGTTTCCGGGTCTGACACAAAGCACACATCTGAGTCGGATCATTGCGGAGCAGGGCTGCCGTGTCCGTATTCGGCGCGATGTCCGTATGAGACGTCGCGGAGACAAGGGATCTGATGACTACGATTATGACGAGGATAGGATGATGAGCAGCCGGCGTGATCGCTATTCTACCCCCGACACTTATCCGAATCCAGCCGAGCGCCCACGGTCGACAAGCATCGGCACCGTTGATCAAGGCTATGGGCCTGAGGCCTCGCGCCGTTCGTCTGCGGCCGAATATGGTTTCCAGAACCCGCGACTCTACCAGCATCCTGTTGCTCATGCTCCAGCTCCAACTACAGCATCCACTCCCTCCCCCGTTACTCCAGCTGCATTTGCAACGCAGAATCCTACGTATCAATCGCACCTATCATTCGGGTCGACGCAAGCTCAGTATTCCGCACCTCAGATACCAAGAAATCCGCCGTCTGGGTCAACGCCAGCCACTGCCTACTCACCTCATCCGACGCACTCGCATTCTAGAAACCCATCAACCAGCACCGAGCATGAGAAAGATGCGCACCGGATCTACTTACCACCTATTCGGTTGGACCCATCACATCCAGCGCCGTCACCCACGGAATCACGTTCTTCCGATCCTCCCATGTATCCAGCAGTCGCTCAGCACACGACAGCTCACCCCTCACGCAGCGGCAACATTCTTCCGCCGATCAGTGCGATCTCCGGCGAGATCCCCATCAATATACCTCGGCCCCAGAACAACACTACTTCCAGTCCTGTTCATGAAATAGCCCAGAACAAGAAGCTATTGTGGGACACCAACTCTGGACCGACATTCTCCAAGCGAACGCACGAAGAATCCTTCGGCCATGCCGAGCGCCCACTGCACAACGGCATGCGCCCTGATCGAGAGCCCACTCCTCCAATGGAGCGACGGCTTTCCGATGCCCGACGGGAGGCATCGTACAGCCTGTCCCGGGATGAGTTGGCATACAAGCGAGCCAACGGCAGGATGGTCACTAAAATTTCTCCGGCTATGATACATCATGGATCGAGTTTATAGCAGCAAGCATGCTTTCTCTGTCTTCGCACATTGAGGGAACACTTCTTTATATAGGACGGCGTCTTGGCGAACCGGCCCGTCGGGATGACTTATAATTTCTTTTAACTTAACGAGGATCTTGGAAGGGCAATTTGGTCCGAAAAGAGAAGGGTTTTGAGGGAGTTCAATTCGATTCTATGTCATGACAGCAGACATGACGTCTATACCACCGTTTTATTTTTTTTCCGTCGACATTGTCTTTGTTGTTGTATATGATCGACCTTTGGATTTCACACCATACATATTCCCCCTATGTTTATTGTTGTTGTTTATTTCTGATTGCCAAGTGGGATGGTATCACCCGTCGGCTGGGTTGAATCTCAATTTTTTTTTTTTTTTTTTTTTACATTAGGCCGGCCAGAAATAAATATAGCCATCAGAAGTACGCCGTCAGATATTCATCTATCATCATTGAGTTGCGATGTGTAAAGCTGCGTAGGCACGATTCCGAACCCATTTGGATACCATGTACTGCATGTACATGTCTTAGTGATTCAGTGATGTAGTGATGTTTGTGAAAGTTGTGGTATGCCAATAGTTTTACCGGAGGGGATCTATCACATTGGGGCTATGCTACATTCCAGAACACAGGGCTACTAGTAATTAATATATGAGACATTGAGACATTCATTCCTCTCGGACCATGGAAAATGAAGCATTGCATTGTCATCCCAGACACGGGAAGGCGTTTGTGTGTGTGTGTGTGTGTGTGTGTGTGTGTGGGTGGGTGGGCTTGGCACATGAGGGACTGATTGCCTTATCTTAAATGTAAACAAACCCGGAACGCCCGAGGTAAACAACAATAAAAACAACAATAATTAACTAACTTGGGATGGTTATTGTTGTTGGTCACTTGCTGAAAACAATCCACTTTGTCCTCTGCTCGTCATTACCGCTGCCGCTGCCTTCTCTTGCCTGACCGCTTCTTTTCTCTCCTCCACTTCTCTCCCCCCTCTCCCCCTCTCCCCCGCGTGGTTTTCCCCGGGTTTCTATCGTTATTTGCCCAGTAGATGATATATCCCTTCTAGGATCTCTGTTGACGGAAGAAGATAAGATCGACTGGACCTGCGCTTATCTGACTCTGGATCGATAGAGTAAAGTGTGAAGGTGTGCAAGCGACCGACCGACGGTGCGAAAGTGGATGGATGAATTGTGAGCACGCAAGCGCAGTAAGGATGGATGATCGCGCCCATGGGCACTGCACGGTCGAGGTTAGTACCAAGTGCCTCAGTTAACCCCCCTCCGTTTCCTCCCGTCTGTCTTATGATTTCTATTCCACCCGCACCGTTCAACCTTTTGTCCTGCCCGTGGCGCGCTTTCACCTCCCCTTGCGCAGCGGGTGTGTCACCTCTGCCGTCGCGTTCACAGAATTCCAGGATTGGACTGGTTTTGAAGGAAGCTCTTGATCAAAATTAACACTGTCACTCTGTCCAACGCTCAGACCTCGATCGAGAACCGTCCGGAGGGGCAGGGTGTCGACGCGCTTGAGACCGATCGTCAGCTTGAACTATCGCTTCAGTCCATGTGCGCCGACCCCCACGTGGTCCACCAACATAAGAGCCCCCGTCGCAAACATGCGCGCACCATTGGCTACTCCACCGCCAATGAATCCGAGTCCGAGTCCGACGATTCCGGTCGATTTGACGATGCCGAAGAGTCGAACTATTCCTCCCGCGCGCAGAGTAGATCCCCGTCCGTTCACTCGGCAAAGCGGCGGCGGTCTAATGAGTGGCCGTTACAGCTGGAGAACGGCGGGGAACTTCCGGTACCGCAAGATAATGATGATCAGCAACAATCTGTTCAAAGGGCTGCGCCAAGCAGCAACAAGACGGGCGGGCACCGGAAGCCGTTCCAGACTGCAGTGGGTAAGGTCTCTCCACGGACGTCGATGGGATCTGGCCGGTTCGGTCGCCAGACGGGTGCGTCCGGTCGGGGCCGACGATCGCGGTTCGTCGAGGGAACAATGAGCGATAGCGTGAGCGAGAAGCCACCGAGTATCTTCCTGCGCGATGATGCACGCCACGCGGGAAATGGTACGGGCCAGCAACGGGGCTCCGGTATATTCCGGTTTGGAAAGGCGATTGCCTCCGCGTTCAATCCCTTCGGTGCTTGGGGGTGGAAGAACAATGCTGAGACCAACAAACAGCCGGACGATCCGCTTGCTCAGGCCGAGCGGGCCTACGCGGAGCTTAAGCGCTCCGGATACAAGGGTACAGTCAAGGGCAGCTATATACGGAGCTTGGATGGGGAATCTGGAGTTCCTCCCAAGTCCTGGAATCCCATCCCAGAGCGAGCGACTTACCGGCCCATGGCGCATCATTCGAGACAGAACTCGGGAGAAGGGAATGAGTCTGGAGGGTCTATTCGATCCTCGTTCCAGGAGCTGCGCAAGGCCAAGTCATCCTTGGGCATTCCATACATTAAGCGCTTGGACTCGAACAAGCTTTCATCCGAGGAACAGCCGGAGGGCGCTGAAGTGCGACGACAGAAGTCGCGTAAAGAGCTTCAGCGACAGGCCAAGCTGATGAAGCGCGTGAGCGACCTGGAGCTCAAGTTACAACGGGCGCGTCGGGAACTGCACGACTTGGTTGGCGGCGAGGAAGAAGAAGTGCAGGCACCGACTCCCTTTCTCGACAAACCATACTCTCGCAAATTTGTCCCCGGCGCACTTCCCTCGCTTCCATCGGAGCGGTTGTTGCACAGTCATAGCCAGCCGACATCCCCGACTTCCTCTCGAGCCGTGTCGACACCTTTCCTCTCCCTGGCGGAGAACATTCACCAGAATGAGCCTGTCGAATCGCAGCAGAAAACCACGCCAAGCAAGCCTATAGCCGGTACGCAGCAGCAACAGGATGGTATGACACCACGAACACCTAAGGATCCCCAGCCCAAATCGTCTTTGACCGCAGACAGTCCCACACTCAAACGCAAGTCGCCCGACCCTGCATCTCTAAAAAAGACCCAGCTTGAATCAACGCAACATACAGACAGCCGCCAATATTACGGAACAGCCAGTACACCCACTCCTCGTAAGCCCAAACTGCCGAAAATGGGCCCCGGCGACAGCCCCGGCTCCGTCGAGCGAAAGCATTCTGCCTCCGGTCGTTCCCCGAACACCCCTAGGGAGGAACGCGGCCGCAGACGCTCCAGCCCCCTCCGATCATCACCCAGCAACCCTCGCTCGCCTTCAGCAGTGGCGGCGCGTAGACGCGCCTCGAACTCCAGGAGCCGTGCCCCCCAGCCTCAGCCTAGTCTGCGGATGAAAAAGGGACGCCCAGATCTGCGATCAGCCAGTGCGGGCGAGAGCCTAATGCTGCCTAGTCCGGGTGAGGCGGATGAGCACGACAAGGAAAACCAGCAGGCGCAGCTGCAGCTGTATAGCAGCAGCGTAGCGCTGGTGAAGGCGGATCAGTCCGAGGAGATGGCCATAACAACGACTCTGGCATCCGGGGAGGTAATGACCAGCCCCAGTCCCAGTTCATCTCCGAGTAAGAAGAAGTCGGCTCGCTACGAGTACATCCCGCCTGTGCCACCGCTCCCGAAGAACCTGTCTGCCACAGCGGCGAAGGTAGACCGACGACTGGCGAAGGAAATGTGCAAGAAGCGGGAGGCGCGGGATCGCGAAAAGGCGCAGGCACAGCCTCAACACCAGCCCCAGCCCCAGCCCCAGTCGCCGTTGGGACAGAAGCTTGAGACTGTTGGAGCGGGCAAGCGGTCGGGCTCGGGCGGTGCGCACAGCTTCCAATGGCCGGAAGACTTTTTCTGAGGCGCTTGTTAGCTTTGGCCGTGAGGTTGTTGCGGTGGATTCGATACCCCCATTGCTTGATGTTTTGCATGTTTTGTCTTGGTGTATCGTCTGCTGGTCATTGCCATGCACCAGTACAATATATGACATGAGCCTCTGAGTCGATTGGCCATGGAAGACCCTTGCTTTCGTCTAGTATGGCGATGGATATAAGGGCAGGATATCCGTTTTTCCTATGTCCAATTTCCTAATACTAGTACTACTTTAATGAACGTAACGACGTGATGACTGCTGCCAATGAAAGAATACTTGAGTTTATCCTTCGTCCATTGCCCAGTGAGGAAATACTACCATCCCTCCGCGCATAGCTAATCCGCTAAGCATATACTTCGTTAACTGCCCCTAGCTTGATTCTAAGGACAGACCCCCTAATTACAAGATCGCCGTAGCATTAGCATGCGATCCAACACCTCCTACACATACATATGGTTTCGTTAGCCAAGATCTCCCACCGTGGACCTCCTACCTCCCACATCTCCCAGAAGAACCGTACCCCCCCCCCTTTCCAACCAACCAAGACCCAAGCAAAAAAAGAGAAACTCACCAAAAACCATAGCCGGCGCACTCGTCACAAAAACGGTCCACCGGCCCAACTCCCGACACCGTCTCGCCAACCGTTCCAGATCCCACATCTCCCCGACCATCATCCCCCAGCACGCGAGCAACTCCTGATGCATGAACCCTTGCCCGCCATCACGGGTGGGCGGCCAGCACTCGAACGTCGGCGAATCCCCCGCCACCGCCGCGAAGTAGCAGTCATGCAACCAGGTCAGCACGTCCTCGTCCTGCGCGACCCCGGCCCAGCGGAGGTCGGCGTGGGAGCGGCGCGCGGCGGCGGTGCGTTGGTGGGCTGTCAGGGTGTGGTATTGCTCAACGAAGCCGGAGCGGATGAGGAGGAGGTCGCCCGGTTGGAAGTCGCCGCCTTGGGAGGCGGGGAGTGGGTTGATGCCTTGGGAGCGGGCGCAGGCGTGTAAGGCGGATAGGGGGATGGGGTGGGAGGTGTAGGGGTCGTAGGGGGCTTTTGGGTGCGTGGTGAGGTGGTAGTGCCGGTAGTCAAGGAGGATGGCGCGGGTGGCGAGGCCGTGGGTGGAGAGGTGGTGGATGCTGCATTTTTGGGGGGAGGGGGAGGTCGTGGTCGTGGTCGTGGTCGTGGAGGGAGGTTTGAAGTCGGTGGATTTGGCCTTTGAGGGATTGGTTAGTCGGATGTGTGTGTGTCTGGTTTGGAACTGTACAGTACGTACCCCGTTGTAGAAGAGTTTGGTGTCCAGGTGGGCGAACTATAGTCATCGGGATCAATCAATAGGTTAGCATATATGACAGGATCGTGAGATTTCAAGCCTTTAGCTTTATGGAGAAGCCGGGTAAGAGAGAGCAGCGTACATGGCGAAATCCATCCCACTGGGTTCCACTCTGAGTATTCAGGGTGTAGGTATCATCGTAGACCACATCCTCAACGAGCTCCTTGATATGATGCTGGAAGGGCTCGCGGTCGAAGGCCGGGGTCTCGGGGATATGCAATGGGAGACTGTTGCTGTATTAGCCTTTCTGCAGTACAACGCCAGGTCGCTGCACCTCCTCCTCTGCTATGCACTATTCTCTAAAACTCACTCAAGTCGAATCATCTCCCCCAGCTTGATCTCCGCAGCAGCAGCTTTGACCCGAGCCGGCGTCAGCAGATTCAACCGTCCGAGCTACAAAGTAGACAAAGTCAGCTAGGAATTCGAGGTGCATTCTCCCGAAGACAAAAAAGCAACAGTACAGTACCTGATCATCCTTCCCCCAAACCCATGCCGCGTCCTTTGGAGCCCCGGGAATCTTAGGCAGTTCCTTGCGCGTGGGGAACCGCGTGCAATTCGGATCCCAAGGAAGCTGATCCGAAACTTGGACACGTTCAGAAGTAGTAGTCATGTTGGTAGTACGATCACCCGCGGCAGAGGTTGTTGGCGAGACGATCTCTGAAACCTTCTTCAGTCGTTCATTGGTATACCCCATGGCGGTAGTGTCGTGTTACAGTTTATATAGCTTTCTCCGCTTGCTGGAATTGACTGACCGTGGCTCACGGTGGATTGAATTTGTGGAACCGGCAAGACTTGAAGCCCCATTATACCCTCCGAATGGACTGAAACTGTGCCCCATTTATGAGTGCTTCTCAGGGCTGCTCCACATCACTGCTTCTTTCGGGTATGACGAGCGTTCTTGGCCGAGGCATATGGACGGCTCGTGAGGGGGACATTGCCGAATCAACACAATCTTAAGGCGGAGGAACACGAATGAGAATCGACCGTCCCCGCTGTGAAGCTTTGATAATACCAATTCTAAGAATAATATTATCGACCGTCCCCGCTGTGAAGCTTTGATAATACCAATTCTAAGAATAATA
>MU034427.1:55707-91491 GCA_012184565.1 Aspergillus floridensis
GGGGGGTGGGTGAGAGAGTGAATCTTTACCGTTGATGTCAAGGAGCATGGAAGGCCGGTGAGGGGAAAGTTGGCCGGAGTATCCGCGCATCTACAAGCGAAGGGAAGTACTCGTCACGAGACTACTCAAGGAAAGTGCTTGGTTAGGCCAGAAGGCCTCCTTTTTCGGTCTTTTGATTTCATCATCAAGGATAATGTCTCATAGTATGATACAAAGATAGTCCACGCTCAATCATTGTCCGACGTAATCCACAACAGAGAGACTGGAGCAGCCAAGCGACATGTCCAGAACCTCAGACATTGGTCCATGTGAGGTGACGATATCAAACACAATAGTAACAGACTTCCCCCGTCCAGAAGATCGCTGCAATGAGAGTTCGAGACCTGCTCATGCATGAGTATGAAGAACGCCAAATTTAACCCCAGATGTAACAGTAGCCATCCCAGCACATAGTTCACCAAATCCACCATAACCCATAAGGATCCCAATCACAATCGAAAGCCATGACCTTCTGCACGTCAAGACCATGTATGTATTCATTGGATGCTCCATCAGACGCCAGGGATATCAGGAGAAACAAAAAAAGTAGTCGTGGACGGACATAAACCACTCCTCAGAGAAAAGAATAGCAACAATAATCGCTAAGCGCATGATACAATGAACTGCTGCTTGACAGTCATGAAAAGACAAAACGAAAGGGACGATTTAAATCTGCGTAGGCACACCGGTGGACTGAGGAGCATTGCGACCACCACGGAGACCGCCACGGCCACGAGAGTTGTATCCACGACCATAACCTCCGCGGCCACGGCCGTAGCCTCTTCCTCTGCCACGGCCCCGATAGCTGCCCCGATATCCATCGACGCTGCCTTGGCCAAAGGTCTCGATGTTCCGCTTCTCCTCCTCACCGCGCCATTCACGACCACCGGCACGAGCACCAGTACCCTCTTCCCGGTCACGAGCCTCACTCGAGATGTTGTCAAAGAAGGAGGTAGCCCGGTTGTACGAATTGACGTTATCCGAACTAGGCTTATCGGTATATTCGTCCTCGCCTTCAGGGAAAGCAGCCTCGGCTTCATGCACCGGCGAGCCAGTGGCGATAGCCTCCTTCACCAGGTCCTGCTTATTGAACTTGGCATTCGCGGTCTCGAAGTCGTAGTCGGTGTCAGGAACCTCAACCTTCTTCGCCTGGCCCTGATAAGGAACGCGGTGACCACCACGTCCGCCCCGTGGGTGCGGGTGACCGCCGCGAGGAGCCCGGTTTCCTTCGTAAGGCTTCATCTCAGCGAGCTGCTTTGCCACACCGTCCACAGACGCATCGCCATGACCCGGAGCCTTCTGTGCACTGGGCTGGGGCAGTTTAGCCATGGCAGCCGCAACAGCAGCAGTCGCAGCACGAGTGGCTTCAGTAATGGCCGCCTGAGCAGCAATACCTTGCGACACATTGTTTCCCACACCAGCACCGGGGTAAGGGCCTACAGCTGGGACTGGCGGCTTAGAGTGCGTAGCAATCGGGATGGCCGGCTGCACACGTCCGCTCCTGGGTCCGGTGGGTGGTATCTTGGATGCAACCGGAAGCGCCGCCGCCGCCGCGGGAATACTGGAGGCTTGTACGGCTTCCGTTACGGAAGGTTTCGATTCAACAGGGGGTGGAGGAGGGTTCTGACCAGCAGGTGCAGGCGTGGCATTCCGGCTGGCGGGCTTACTGGAGGGCCGTTCACCAACGGGAAGCTCGGAGGTGGCTTTAGAAACGTTTACAGGGCCCGCACCAGGCGCCCCCTGACGCTGTGGCGGAGGGGTCTGGTGTTGACCAGGGGATCCAATAGGCATCTGATGAGGGGGAAACTGGCCTGGTCCTTGAGGGAATCCTTGACCCGGGGGAGGGTACCATCCTGGGGGAGGAGCTCCGTACGGCATATTAGGGAATCCGGGCCCAGGAGGGAAACCAGGAGCCCCAAAGCGCTGCCCATAGGGAGGGTAGAAGCCCTGGAACTGAGGTTGCTGGGGATAGCCAGGAGCTGGACGAGGAGGTTGCTGTGCTTGGGAGTGAGGAGGAATGCCTTGAGGACCTGGACCAGGACGAGACATGCTCTACACCAATTGACACGTTAGCATCTTGCATCACAGAGAAGTGTTTTCTTGTGCAAAGGCCAAGGATAAGGTGTTTTGATCTTGTCAGAAGGAAGGCAACGGAAAAATCCACACGGTTTTGCGCATTCAGAACAGGTCTGTGAGTTTACATCCGAAATATTTCATCATAAGATCGAGTGTCCAATGGACACCAACACCAGAGGTGATGAGGGGCAGGGAGAGTGGAGTGTGTTGAGCAAACTTACCCCCAGGATGGCAGGATCATCAGGGACCTGAGGAGGCTCAGATGGTGCATTTTCCTTCTTGTCCTCCGCTACGCTAATGTCTTTTACGTCGCTGCCCCGGAAGACAATGTATTCATAAACACTGGCAGACGGGGCGATCTCCTCAGCTGGGTTGCCTCGACGGCCCTCAGTTCCAAAAGAGACGACATTCTCCAGAGCTATTGTGGACGCTTCAGGGTTGATCTCATGCAAAGTTCCAACATAGCTAGCGGGGAGCTGTCAGCACGAAAAGTCATTGCCAATGACTCCGAGGGCAATGGACGCGAGCACGGAGCTGAAGCCGAAGCAGGAAGCTTCAGAAGGGTTGGAAGGGTGGCACATACCGAATGTCACTCTTGGAGATCAGGTTGAACCGCTGACTGCCAGGTGTTAACTCCCGCCTAGCCGCACAAACCCTGGATCACACCAGTAGGTAGGCATAGAAGACTGACCCTATTAAATGGTTCATATCCATGCTGAGAGGGAGAGTTGCGCGATTGACGCGCAGAAAAAGAGAGAAATGAACAAGGGTAAGAAAGAGGGAGAGGTGAAGATATAGGAAAATTGGGGAAGAGAGAGAAGGGCAGAGAAGTGAAAGGAAGGAGGAAGAGGAAAGGTCGAAAAACGGAAGAAGCCGGTTTTGTGGGTGGGAAGAGTTGGGGCTCCGGTGAGCGTGAGAAGCTCACCGCGCAGTTCCTTCGCCAGTTTTGCCCAAAAGGAACCACGTGAGGGCGGGGAACGAAAGTTGGTTGCTTGCTGGAGCTTAGTCATTGAGCCGTGGGTCGGGACTCGGTGATGATGATGAATGATGATGATGATGAATAGTGATCAGAATCACAAAACTCAATTGATCACAACCAGTGTTTTCCTCTCATCCGATACCTTTCACAAGCTTCATAATGGCGCAATCGAGCCATCGTGATGACTTCTTTCAGACTACGTTCGTTTCCTTATCGCTGCCCAGCTGCAGTTCGCATGCACCTCGCTGATTCCTTCCGGCTGCAGAGCTTCCCTTGATGAGCAAAAACGCAAGGATGCTAAGTCACAAAATACCAACGGAAACCCTATTCGGCTCCAGAGCAAGATTCTGGCTGTCGCTGCTGATCCCTTAAACGCAAACGCCGTCTTCGTGGCTCAGAGTGGTGGAACAGTGCGCAAGGTCATACTCGAAGTAGGTGCATGGTACAGCCGTTTTGCGAGGACTGTGGCTAAATTATGGGGATCTGTCCTTTGGTATCTGTGTTAGACCGGAGAAACCGCAGCCATCTACAAGGGCCCAACCGCACCAATTACGAGCCTATGCTTTTCACCCAACGGTCGCCTGTTATTCGCTGGGTGCTGGGATAAGACGGTTTGGAGTTGGGATGTAACTACAAAGGAACGCAAGCTGCGCTATAAAGGCCACACGGATTTTGTCCGGTCCGTCATCAGCACGAGACTACGTGGCCAAGATGTTCTGGTTTCGGGCGGCGCCGATGCGCAAATAATAGTTTTCGACGTCGCGACTGGGCAACGATTGGCCGTGCTGAAGGGCCACGCCAAGGGGATTCAAGATTTGGCCTTTGATCCCATCTCGCTGGACTCGGATAGCTCAGAGCCGATTGTATTCAGTGCTGGAAGCGACAGGGAGATTCGCCAATTCGACATCTCTAAGGGCAGCCAGGATCAAACCGGTACCGCTGCAATCCTAGCTCACGAGACCAACGTGCACAAACTGTTCTTCGACCAGGATGCCGATTTGTGGTCTGCTTCAGCCGACAAGACTACCAAGTGCTTGAGTCGAGATGATGGCTGGAAACCCAACACAACCCTGGATCATCCCGACTATGTTCGTGATGTGGTGGTTTATGAGCAAGGTGGGTGGGTGGTCACAGCGTGCCGTGATGAAGAGGTCCGCGTATGGAATCGATCGGTAGGTCTATACTTCTCTGAGTCTACTGCGTTGACTGGACTAATTCTTACCGCGACGAAACAGACCGGACAGCTCTACCATACCTTCTCTGGACATTACGAAGAAGTGACAGGGCTAGTTCTACTGGGTACAACAGTCGTCAGTGTCAGTATTGATGCTACTATCCGACAGTGGTCTCTGAAGCCTGATGAGCTTCAGACGGCAGTAGCCATGGCACAAAAGACCTCGACCGAGGATGAAGAGCAGCCCACTAACCCCGGGTCGATGCTTACCGAGGAGGAGGAGCGGGAGCTGGCCGAGCTTATGGGCGAGGACTGAGACTACTCCAAGAATTCAAGAATGACCGTCACGACTATACTCGTACTTCCAAGCGATACGATTAATGGACTGAGATCAAGCCAAGTAGTGTACTATATTGTACTCAGTAGAATCAGCCGTAGCGTACAGTCTCACGTAGAACGCCGAGGTGTAACTACAGTCCACGTGACCATGCAGGGGCGAGTCCATGACGCACGGGCGACGATCTCCCGGATGCGGGCCAGGCGGACTAGTGATGTTACTAAACTGACTAGTAACGCGGGCACATGCGTTTCCTCCCTCTTTCCCCTCTCCCCTCATCCGCCGCTTGCCTGTCTGTCTGCCGAATCACTCCGTTTACATCTAGTCTTCGATCGATCGTTGGATATTGCTGGTTCCCTGGATTAGATCGCTTGCAGCTGGTTTGTCACTCACCCTCTCTTATTCCCCGCTAGTTCCCTGCCATCTTCTCGCCCGATACAAACGGCCAAGTGGTGATATCTTATCGGCTGCCTGAAGCTGCTTTCTAACCCCACGCGCGCATCGCAAGCAGGCTGCCTATCTAGTGCGAGATCTCGACGAACTATCGACTGGTTGAAAGGCTTAGGACCACGTGAATGTCTTACGGCCTCAACATGGCTGCCCCGTTAGGCATGCATCATAATCTGGCCGACGTAGGACCGAAGCTCGTCAATCGACTGCGGGACAGCAAATCACCTTACGTCCGTCAAATCTCTGTAGATCGAACCCCGTATATTCTCACTGACGAATTAATAGGTGCGGGCGCATATGAACAATCCAGTGGCATGGCAGCTTTGGGACACAGAAGCCATCGAGTTGGCCAGACGCCATAATCGGCTGATCTTCCTGAGCATCGGGTATTCGGCATGTCATTGTAAGCCTGCCTCTCGCTTTGATACTTGGTCCCATTGATTCTCGGAATTAATTACCGGCATTAGGGTGCCATGTTATGGAAAAGGAGTCTTTCATGTCCCACGAAGTGGCTTCAGTGCTGAACGAGTCGTTCATCCCAATCAAGGTGGACAGAGAGGAGCGACCCGATGTCGACGATGTCTACATGAACTATGTCCAGGCAACCACCGGATCGGGCGGCTGGCCCTTGAATGTTTTTCTTACTCCAGATCTTGAACCTGTTTTTGGTGGGACTTACTGGCCCGGCCCCAACTCCTCCACCCTGACAGGAAACGAGACGATCGGATTTGTCGAAATTCTCGAAAAGCTCCGGGATGTCTGGCAGACACAACAGCAGAGGTGTCTCGAAAGTGCGAAGGAAATCACCAAACAGCTCCGCGAATTCGCCGAGGAGGGCACACATTCTTACCAAGGCGATCGGCAAGCGGATGAAGACCTGGACATTGAGCTGCTGGAGGAGGCCTATCAGCATTTCGTTTCCCGATACGATCCTGTACATGGGGGATTTTCCACGGCTCCTAAATTCCCCACACCCTCCAACTTGGCCTTCTTGCTGCGCCTAGGGATCTATCCAACTGCGGTGTCGGACATTGTCGGGAAGGACGAGTGTGAGCGGGCGACCGCTATGGCAGTAAATACACTTATTAGCATGGCGCGTGGAGGAATTCGAGACCATATCGGGCACGGTTTTGCGCGGTACAGTGTCACCCCAAACTGGGGATTACCTCACTTCGAGAAGATGCTGTACGACCAAGCACAGCTTTTGGACGTCTTCGTAGACGCATTCAAGATCACTCATAATCCTGAGTTACTGGGGGCTGTGTACGACCTGGTCAGCTATCTCACATCGGCTCCGATCCAGTCACCAGCAGGCGCTTTCCACTCCTCAGAAGATGCAGACAGTCTCCCGACGCCCAATGACACCGAGAAGCGTGAAGGCGCATTTTATGTATGGACGTTGAAAGAGCTGACTCAGGTACTGGGTCAGCGAGATGCTGGAGTCTGTGCTCGTCACTGGGGTGTTTTGCCGGACGGCAACATCCCGCCCGAGAACGACCCACATGATGAATTTATGAACCAGAACGTGCTATCGGTCAAAGTGACACCTAGCAAATTGGCCAAAGAATTTGGCCTCGGAGAAGACGAGGTGGTCCGGATTATCAAGTCTGCAAAGCAGAAGCTGTGCGACTACAGGGAGAGGACTCGCGTACGTCCGGACTTGGACGACAAGGTCATTGTTGCCTGGAATGGACTTGCCATCGGGGCACTCGCCAAGTCCAGTGCACTATTCGAAGAAATTGAAAGTACGAAGGCAGCACAGTGTAGGGAGGCGGCAGCCAAGGCAATCAATTTCATCAAGGAAAACTTGTTTGACAAGTCAACGGGACAGCTATGGCGCATCTACCGCGACGGGGCTCGGGGGACCACCCCTGGCTTCGCTGATGACTATGCGTACTTGATAAGTGGACTGTTGGATATGTATGAAGCGACTTTCGACGACAGCTTTTTGCAATTCGCCGACCAGCTGCAGAGTGAGTGCCTAGTAAATGTTGAAAATAACCTGGCTTGCTAACAAATCATACTGAAGAGTATCTCAACGACAACTTCCTCGCACACGTTGGCTCCACACCCGCAGGTTACTATAGCACCCCCTCAACCATGACCCCAGGCACGCCTGGTCCTCTCCTACGCTTGAAAACCGGAACCGAGTCAGCCACCCCATCCATCAACGGCGTCATTGCGCGCAATCTGCTGCGCCTCGCGAGTCTCTTCGAGGAGAAGGGGTATCGTACCCTAGCCCGCCAGACCTGCCGCTCGTTCTCAGTGGAGATTCTGCAGCACCCATTCCTTTTCGTGGGACTCCTAGACGCCATCGTTGGCTTGGAGACGGGAACGCGGAACATCACGGGTGTATTCAGCACAGCAGCCATACCGCCGGGGCCAAGCAGCAGCAGCAGCAGCAGCAGCAGCACACAACAAGCACCATCTAACGACACCACCCCCAGCAGCAGCAGCAGCAGCCGCGCCGAGGAACCGATTGCCGTCCGCGATCTCCTGGTAAAGAAGCTCCGCGCCGAGGCCGGCCCGACACTATCGACGGCTACCACGACCGTCTCACTTGTGGATATCAGACCCTCTCACCTGGGAGATTTTGTAGGAAACCAGTCTTTCTGGCTGCGGACGCGCAACCCCCTGTACAAAGAGTTGCGGCCGTCCCACCCAGCGAAGAATCATCTCATGGTCTGCGAGACGGGCCGCTGCACGATAGTAGATCTCTGACCCCTAGTCTCTTTCTCTTCTCTCTCTTCATTGAACAAAACGATAAATGAACAAAGGAATGTCTTTTTCTTCTCTTGCACTTGTTTCTTTTTTTGCTGGGAAGGTCAAGCTTGCACTTTTACCACACAGCTGCAAGATAAGGTTGTTCATTCCGTGGAATCAAGGTGTTTGTGTTCGTAATTCAGTCTGGTCTGTCATTAGCGCTGTTCAAGCCCGTTCCTGTTCCTGGCAAGTGATAGTTCTCCTTGTAATCAATCAAAGCACAAGCTCAACACCCAGCCAGCCCGGTCAGGTCACCGCTCGTCCCTCTATACAAATAAAGAGGTCGTTGAATCAAACGCGAAGAATCCACTTTCATAGATGCTCAAGCCAATGGGAATTTTTCCGGGGCGCCCGCGGCGAACGCGACGTGGGGGGCTTCGGAGGCAAGGCGAGGGGAGAGGATGGGATCTAATCTGATCTTGATCAGATCAACGATGGTGCCTAAGGTATACATGTATCTGTGTCGGCTAGATGGGTTGCTTGGCAATCTAGGCTAGAGGTCGATCTAAATTCTGGGCCATACGAGAGGGCTGCGTGTTCTTGATTCATAGCCCAGGACTTCGTAGGGATTGACTCCTCTTTCCTGAATACCCTCGCTTCCATGTATCATAAAATCATCAGTTCACCAAACCTCACGCTATTCGCTATGTACAATTCCAAGCACTGAACAAGAAATTAAAACCCGGGACAACAAGTCGAGCCCTTGGAGGCTATAAAACATCAATCCTCCATGTATAGCCTCTGCAATCCACAAAATGCTTATCAAGGTCCCATCAAGTCTCATAACACAAAGCCTGCTGTGTGCTAGTCATCTAGCAGAATCACAGCAAAGCAGTATCATATATTACATAACAACATCAGTCATTCCACAGGATCTTATCTTCGAATCCGAGGTCAAAGTCCACTCGTGAGAGCAGATATCAAAGTCGCGTGGATAGCACTTGTCAATGCGAGGAAGAATCTCACATGACCACGCAATCCTTATTTCGGTCTTTGGGGCGCTCTGCAGACCCCGCTGAGATGGAGTTCCCATAGGGTCGTCTTCCTGCCGTGGTTCGTGGGTAAGGCGTTTCCGTAGAGTTAACGGCGCTCCGTTGAGGCGACGGATAAATCGGACTACTGGCGGCCTGCTCGTAAGAAGGGGGCGGGACTTCATCGTCGTGCACAGGACGATGAGTTGTAAAGCGTGTCTGCGAGCGTCGTCCTGAGCCCTGACTTTGTCGCGACGGCTGGTTTCGCGCAGCTGCCGCGTACGTACCTCCGCTGCCAGTGCTGCTGACATTGGCACCACTGGATGAACGATTGTGAGCATAGGCTGATTCGCGGGATACACCGGTGGAGGCATTGGACATGGAGGCGCGATGGGTCGGATTTCTGTCATTGCTGGCAGTGCTTTCTCTCTGTTCCTCTTCCTGGTACTGCAGGGACAGAGCGTAGGCGTAGTCAGCGTCCGCCTGCTCCTGAGGAGTGAGATTGGCACTTTGCTGTTCCGGAGGCGCTGGTAGAGAGTCTCTTGGATTGCTTGAGGTTCGTGGACCGGAGGGATCAGACGCCCTGGGAGCATCATGGCTGACAGGGCGGAAGTCTCCGGCGTAGTAACTGGTGTTTGATCCATTTACGTCAACAAGGCTCTCCCACACAACTTCCGCATGAGAGGCATAGCCAGCGTCGGTGACTAGTGTGAATAACCGATTGAGCTGTGGGTGTTTGTAGAGCGTTGTGAAATGGTCATTGCGGAAAAGAATGGACAGTGACCCCGGCTGCAACTTTGCCAGTAATTGATCGAGGCCGAAGGGACTCAACTGAGTTGCATTTTCCACATCGGTAAAGCCATGGATGGTGTGTATATCTTGCATAGTTTGTTCCTCCTGAGGCGTTAGCGAGCCTCCTTGGATGACCCGGTCCTCGAGCTCCTGCATACGAAAGGGAAGAAGCTGGATATCCTCGTAGAACTGCGCTACCCGGTCCAAGGCTGCATGGGCTTCCATAGATGGAGCGGCTACCCAGCCATGAACCAATGGTACGCCGAATGTACTATACAACCGGATAACATCGGTCTGAAGAAAAGTGCCAAGGCTATCTTCGGACTCCTGCACGCGTTGTGAGAATGGGCTAAATAGGGGAAAGGGGCAGCCTTCATACCAATGTGAGTCGTGGATTGACATTCATGCCGGTATGTAGCATAGTCAAAAAGCGACTAAGAGCCTCGATATCCGGAAGTTCATCGTTCGGGTCCAAGCATGTCGTAAGCTCGTCAAACAATGCTTCTATCAACAACCCTAAAGAGATCTGCTCCCTAGTCCGTAAAGCCCGTACGATGGGTGGTTGGACTTCTTGCCCTGCTGCACGTAGAACAAGGGCGTTCACTAGTGCTAAGAGAGGACATGGACCATTTTTATTCTGTATGAGAACTGGTGAGTCGCAGAGGATGCCTGTCATGTTCGTCCAATGAACATGCCGAATGGAATAGGTCTCGGCTCTTTGCTCCTGCTGGCGCTGCATTTCAGTTTCAGTTAACGGAGCCGTTAGTGGTGACTGAGCATGGGCCTCTGCAGTTGGCTCGGATGTCGTTTTCGGTCGTTCCGGTAAAGGTGGCCCTGAAAGACGCTTTTGTGGCTGAGACTTATTGGGGGATGAGTTCATGATTCCATATTCCGTGGGACCTAATCGACTGGATTCGCCAATCTGCGAAGGAGGAGCATCGTTCAAGTCAATAAGAACATGAGATGAGCCCGTAGCATTGGTATCTAAAGATGCCGGGGTACTTATGCTTCTATCTGGTGATAGTCTGCCTGGCTCATGCAAATGCTGAGCAGGCTCGACTTGCGAATGTGGCGTGGGTTGCGTGGCAGTGTTAGTATGTTCGTCAGCCCACGGGGAAGCCTCGTCAGGCTGTTCCAAGAGCGACAAGCGTGCGGTCATCGGGATATAGCCTTCGTCTACGCGAAAACGCCGTTAGAGCTGATGCCACGGACAGAGCGCTCTGGGTAGACCCACCTTGACCTAAGCGGACACTTGCCCCGTCCTGGGAGATCGATGATGTTTCACCATATGAAGCACGGGACTGGGGATCTTCCCACGGGTTCGCCCCGGAAGGCACTCTTTGCTTGAGGAATGGGTTATTGGACTGCAGCGGCATAGAAGAATGCTGGCCCGAGTGCGGATCCCATTCAGAGCCATTCCCGGCATTTTGATGCTGTGGCTGCTGCCACTCGTTTGTATGGGGCCTTCTATGAGCTCCGGGAGTCAAGACTGTCGGTACACGGGCGACCCTATTATTTCCAGCTGCCTGCGCACCATTCACAGCCGGCACAGTTGGCGCAGGTTGCGCTAGACCGGAGGACTCATGCGAGCCAAGGTTGAACCTCTCCACGAGCTCGTCCGCCCATGCATTCGTGGCATCACCGGGAGAGGCCCTGGCTGGAGACTTCTGCGCCTGTTCTAAAGGCATCAGGTCAAATGCCGGTGAAGTGTTGAGGTCGGGATAGAAGATGGAGTCGGGGGAAGCGGCCCGCTGAGGTTGGGGTGTGCTTTGAGCCCTTCGAGGGCGGGTAAGACGCTTTGGGGACGACGACGACAATGACTTGGAGGTTGGTGAGGATTTAGACGACAGATAACGAGGGTCTGCAGAATCGTAGGCTTGGCCGAGACTTTGGAGACGTGGCGGAGCTCGTTTTCGCAGGACCATGAAGGCGGGTTCTTGCCGTCCAGATCTTTGGGAGGGGGGCGGGGGGACCGGCCGAGCTCACGGGCGTCAATCGATGAAACGTTGGACAAGCTTGGGGGCCAATAAGATTACAGGCAGAATGAGTATGGGCAGAAGTGAGAGGCCAGTGAACTTTAGTTGAGTTGGTGACAAAGAAACGACAGGTGCAGTCAGACACCTTTGATGCATGAATGAATGGATAGATGGATGATGGAAGGGGAAATGCCGACAGCGTGTGGTTGGAAGCTACCGGGGGATGTATACGTAACGGGGGGCAGTAGCTTCAAACCTCGTCACTGGCGTAGTAAACACTTCAGTCGACGACCATAATCCTGCGCATTAGGCCAGGGATATGACAGAGAAGGATGCAAGTGAATGCATAAACTTGGAAGCAGCAGCTGACAGGGATAGCAATTGAGAATGAGCCGAACGAGGGTCACAGGCACCCGAATTCCCATAGATGAATAGAAGGGTTACAGTCGACCTCGGATGGCTGTCAATTGGCGGTGGAGATTCGATTCCAATTACTCCAACACATACAGCCAATTACCGTAAGAGTCAGCAATTGAGCAATTCGGCTGCCTGGATGTCCTGCGCTGTCCCGGCAACGTGTATCGTATGGTAAAGTGATAGCTAATCACTGACACAATCTCCACCTGAAGCACAGCCACTGTATCCACTGCGAAGCCACTTATCAACGAGCCACTCGATGACGTCGTGGGCTGCTACGCCGGCAGGCGGAAAAACCACATTTCCCGCCCACAGCACAGCGCTTACATAACTCCTGCACTATCATAAGCTCGTCGGGGGTCCGTGCGTTATCGCAGAAAAAAAGTGAAATGAACCCCCCCAGATCAAGTAGGCTTATCAGCTAAGTCTAGCTAGCATTGCGACATAATATATCTCCTCATTTGCGTGTTCGATGCGGAACGGTTGGATTTAGCATTTGATGAATTGAGAAAGCTTCCTCCCCCCCCCCCGCTTCCCTGCGTCACCCAGCATGCATTCTTACGTGCGACCGAATCAATTCGTCGCCTTCAAGCTCCCGTCCGATCAGACGAGGATCCAAAAGATTGTCCCTAATACGTATGATCGCGCGCGCCTCGCCCCCGACCGAGCAAATGGGCTCAACTTTCCGATCTTACACTCTTAGCTGACCGAGACACCTCTGTAGTCAAGTATTCCTGGGCAAATATGGAACGTTCCCCGCCAACCAAATCATCGGTCGTCCCTTCTACCTAACCTTCGACATCCACGAGGCCCCCGGCGAGCCCGATAGCACCCACCTGCGCATTGTCTCGGCGGCCGAGCTGCATGCAGAACACCTTATCGCCGAAGGCGAAGGCGACGGCGACGACCAAGAGCCCAGCGATGAGGCATCGACGATGCGCACAAACCGCGACACGATCGACGATCGCTCGACGCAGAAGCTGACCATCGAGGAGATCGAGGCCCTGAAGAAGGAGAGCACGGGGGCCGGGAAGGAGATTATCGCCAAGCTCCTGGAGTCACATTCGGCGATCGATCAGAAGACGGCATTCTCGCTGGCGAAATACAAGCTGCGCAAGGAGCGGAAGTACATGAAGCGGTTCACGATCATCCCCCTGGATGTCAGCTATTTGACAAACTATATGCTGCAGGACAAGGAGGCGGCGAGAACGCTGGAGATGCGCGACGAGGCGCTCGGTCTGCTGGGGTGTTGGGGCAACGTGCACCACGGAGGCAGCACCTCCTTCGACATGGAGACCGTTCTGTCGAATCCGAATGGGCGGTACCTGGTCGTGGATGATACCGGTGGCTTGGTGGTCGCTGCTATGGCGGAGAGGATGGGGATCCTCTATCCGCATGATGGAGACTTCGATGACGAGCAGCAGGACGCTCATCAGAAAGTGCCTGCAACCGCCGGCGCTCAGGCAGAGCACGGGGAGGAGGCACAACCGACCGAGGGTGGTGCCCCGTCACGTCGGAATCGTCGCCCGCAGATGTCTGCGCAAGGCAACACCATTACCTTGCTCCATGCGAACAAGCAACCCAACATCAGTCTCCTGAAATACTTTGGTTACGAGGCCGACGACCCGAGCGACTCTCACCCTCTCTACACGAACTTTAAGACTGTCTCCTTCATGCAGCTTCTGGACCCCAACACAGACAGCATCTACGCTCAGGAACCCACGGAGATCCCCGCCGAGGAGCTTTCCACATTCAAGTCGAGCAAGCGCAGTGCTTACCACCGCAAGCGTGGTCGGTGGATGCGCGTACGACGAACCGTCGACGAGGCTCGGGCTGGTGGTTTCGATGGCTTGGTGATCGCAACCCTGATGGACCCGAGCAGTGTGCTGAAGTACACGATCCCACTATTGGCCGGCTCGGCCCCTGTCGCCATATACTCGCCCAACATCGAGCCCCTGACAGATGTAATGGATTTGTACTCTACCGCAAGAAAGACTGCTTTTATCAACCGAAGGCGCGAGTTGGTGGAGCAGAAGGCCACATCAGATGATTCGGTCGATGTGAAATCTGAGCTCGAGGAGGAATTCCCTCTCGATCCGACCCTGCTACTGGCACCTACCTTGGAGACGTCGAGAGTTCGGGTGTGGCAGGTCCTGCCAGGGCGCTCACATCCCCTGATGTCCAGTCGGGGTGGTGCGGACGGCTTCATTTTCCACGGAATTAAAGTTGTTCCCACGCAGGAACACATTGAGGCAGCAGGTAACCCCAGCCGCAAGAAGAGAAAGGTCGCTCGGTCAGATGAGACCCCGGCAGACAGTGGCGAGGGTGTTGATGTTGAGATGACTGTGTAAACTGGGCTGGATTGCCAATTCTCTCGTCGAACGTGTAACATAGACTCTCTACGAATTACCAAGTCGGAAAGGGTTCAATCCTTATGTGGAATCTCATGATGTTAATGTCAACTTCCGAGCAATAACTCGGGAAATCCTGTCCCGGATCTGCATGACATAAACCACTTAGTCCCACCTCCCCTGCTGCAAGCTTAGATCACAACCATGGTTAGGCGTTACCTGGTCACCTCGTCACCATAGCGAACCACGTTGATTTTCGCTTTCACAACGCTCATATTCAAATATACATAGAGTAAAGTGACAAAACCTCGGCCGCCGTCCTTATGGGTTCGTCACACGCTGACTGGATGGGCGCAAAATCAAAGCAATAAAACGTCTATCTTAGAAGCTCTTTCCCATGAACTTTCTCTTGGTGAAGCTGAGCCACCACTATAGAAGAGTATATCAGCCAGTGTCCTCCTTCCCACCAGCGGAATCCAGAAAACATACCTTCGAGGGACCGACACCGCCGGGGTATAATCTAGCGTGCAGGCGGATAGCGATCTCCTGTCGCACCTGAGACAGATACCTAGCATACCAACAACATCAGCAAAATCCAAACCAGACACTAACGCCTTGGAGTGATAAGACAGAGACATACGATCTGAGCGTTTCGGCATCCTGACGGTCGCGGGGGGGCTCGAAAGCCTGGTTCAGAGGGAAGGCCACGTCACCGGGGATAGCAAAGTGATCGAGCGCGACATTGATCAGAGCCTAGAATGTGTCACCTTTCCGGTCAGCAAAGCTTGCTTTCCTCTAGCCATACAACAAAGAGCAATGTTGGGAAAATGGGAAAAAGCTTCCTGACCTTCTCCGCATCGCGAGCAGCCATCGTCGGCTTCACCTTGCCCAAGCACTCGGTGATGAACAGCGTTCCATAGATGAGCATACGGTCGGCCGGGCCGTTGATCTCGAAGTTGCGGAACAGAACATTGGCCCGAAAGAGCGACAGGATCTCGTCGACACAGTCGTAGGACTCGCTGTCGGCGGGCACTTCGGTATCGGCGTTTGGCGGGAGCGGAGGGAGGGTGTATGCGGGGCCGCGAGTGCGGGTACGGAGGGGGAGGACGGGGAAATTGCCTGTAGATCAGAAGGTGAAGTCGATGGGAGTTAGTTTATGTTGATTGGCTTTGCTGCTGCTGCTTTCTTTGGGGGTTTCCGTGAAATGCGCATGGCAGAGGGGAGCGCATTCCGCCATACCTATTACGGGGACATCCCGGTCCTCGAGGAAGATGGAGTGGTAGGCCTAGACCAGTGTCAGGGGGGAAGTGGAATGGAAACGATCATCAGCACGAGTCTCGCAAAGCTTACAGGCATGATGTGATAGTAGCGAAAGAGCAATGAGTCCCCTTAGAGCCTGTCTAATGAGGGCTGGCTGTTGATGGATCAGGAGAATAGGCAGTGGGGGGTGAGTGAGGGGAGGGGGGAGAAGTGCTGATAGAAGGCGGTGCTGCCAGACCGGCGGGCGGGAGGGAGGTTCCTCGTCGCATGTCATCACCCGCTGGCCGCCCTCAGGAGCTCCTCCTCCGCCTTGGGATTTTCCGGCCCCGAACCTCTTTACGCGCTGCGGGATTTCGACGCGTCTGGCCCTTTCCCTTGTGTTTTACTCCGGGCTTTACTCTGAGTTTCCAGTTCAATTCTAGCAATCATCACTCAGCAACTTACAATCCCGATATTTGCAATGTCCGATTACGAGGATGATATGGATGTGGACGCTCCGTCCAAGAACGCGATCCAGTTCAGCTCCGATAACACCAATTCTAAATCCAAAAGACCCGCGGCAGATCTACCAATTGAGGCTCAAGACAACCTTCCCTGGTCCGTTGACCATGCTCCCGGTCTACTATCGTGCTTCTGCTCACTAATTGCTCCCAGGGTCGAAAAATACCGACCGAATACCCTCGACGATGTCTCTGGACACCAGGATATTCTAGCCACGATCAACAAATTCGTCGAAGCCAATGTACGCAATAATATCTCCGCACATCTTCACCAGCTACTCACCAAGCTTTAGCGTCTCCCCCATCTCCTTCTCTATGGCCCTCCTGGTACGGGCAAAACATCCACTATTCTCGCGCTGGCCAGACGGATATATGGCAGCAAGAACATGCGGCAGATGGTCTTAGAGTTGAATGCCAGTGATGACCGTGGTATTGATGTGGTCCGTGAGCAGATCAAGACGTTTGCCAGTATGTCCATCCACCAACCACTACAGCATGACGCTCCCGACTTACCCTACGTTTGTTAGGCACCAAGCAGATTTTCTCCATGGCACCCGCAGCTGCCTCCGGAGGCTCCTCGCTCGCATCTTTCAAACTCATTATTCTCGATGAAGCTGATGCTATGACGGCAACCGCACAGATGGCACTCCGCCGTATCATGGAGCGGTACACCGCCAACACGCGATTCTGCATCATCGCCAACTATACGCACAAACTTTCCCCGGCTCTCCTTTCACGTTGTACCCGATTCCGATTCAGTCCATTAAAAGAGCGGGATATCCGAGTCTTGGTGGATCAGGTGATTGAGAAGGAGCAGATCAACATTCAGCCCGAAGCAGTAGACAGCCTGGTCACGCTGAGCAAGGGTGACATGCGACGTGCCTTGAATGTCCTTCAGGCTTGCCATGCGAGCAGTACGTCTATGCACCGATGACAGTCCCGGGGATTTTTCTTCATACTGACCTTGTTAGGTATACCCCTTCCCATGAAGGACGCCCCTCAGGACCAGCCCCGTCCGGAGCCAGAGACGATTACGAATGAAACGATTTACGACTGCATTGCCGCGCCCCATCCCGCTGATATCGAAGAGATCATGCGAACACTTCTTAACACGAGTGATATCACCTCATGTCTTAACACAATCAATACGATTAAGACCAATAAGGGTTTAGCTCTGGCGGATATCTTGTCTGCGTTGGGCGACCAGCTGCAACGGGTAGAAGTCCCCGCACAAACCAGGATTACCTGGCTGGAAGGGCTGGCGGAGATAGAATGGAGGCTAGCGGGAGGAGGTTCTGAGACAATGCAGACAGGCGGCCTGGTAGGTGTTGTACGAAATGGCTGTGAACTGATGGACCGGTAGTCAGTCGTCCAGCACCAGCACCATAAGAAGAATCCATGATGATCAAATCATTCTATAACACATAAATCAATAAGTCAATTGATCAGAAGAATTCTACAGGACTGTTTTAATATGAGAATTACCTAACGGGCCAATAGCGCCTTGCTGACGATAAAGGCGATTGACAAAATAGGTTAATGAGCGGAGTGGGGGGGGGAGACTCGCCATTAAGAGGAAACTTGCACTGCAGGGCTGGCCACTTCTAATCCTTTCAGGGTCTGACTCAGGGTTGGACCCCCGCAGCTGGGGTAGTCTACTCAGTACTAGGTACCTATCTTGCGCCCACATTCAGCGGTACTCAGACTGAGAATAACCAGGAAGGAAGAAGAAAGGAAAAAACAAACAAACAAAGAAAGGCATACTAAAATATCCCATTAAGGTCAATTTTAATGTTCCATCATTGTCAGTCAATGTCGATAAGAAAACACGGGATGGAAGCCAAGCGCGCAAGCGGGGAACAGGCAGGCCAGTGGATGATTTCAACATTGGCATCAGATAAGCTCTGCTGGAATGGTTCAATGGCTTCATTCCCACATTTCCGCGGGACAATACGAGCATTATCTGCAGGATGGCAGTTCCGGGGAGTCGTTTCTCCTATCGGCTGCAATTTGCAATCGCAATTGCACCCTAAGACAGGAATGCAAATTGGCCACCAATTCTGAGTTACCTGCCAAGTAGTAGTCATGTCGTCTAGGACCCTTTCGACCTGTAGGGTTTAGCTCCTGTTCCTTGGGGTTTTTTCTCCCCTGCGGACCCCGCCGTGGTCGAGGTGAATCAATCTCATGATAAAGTCCTGCTCCGCGGCAGACGCCGGGCTGGCTGGCCGTCAGCCGTGGTTCTTTTCTTTTATAGACTGGTCTGGCTGCTACCTTCCCCTCATTCTACTCTTCTCATCCTCTACTCCTCCTCTCCAATTCACCTTCACAGAGTAAGAGACCTCGTGGCAGTCAAGCTTCATCATGCGATCCTCTACCCAGCAGTCCACTTTCATGCTTGCCTTGCTGGCCATGCCGTTGGCCCTGCCAGTATCAGCAGAGAGAATTCTCGGGGCTTATATCTTCGCTCGCCATGGAGATCGTACCGCTAAGGTGTTGAAGAACACGCAGCTGACCGATCTGGGTTACAGCGAAGTCTATCAGACAGGCAGCTACTGGCGTAGCCGGTACCTTGACTCGAACTCGTCTCTTCAGATCCAAGGTATCAACGAGAACATCGTTAAGTTGAGCCAGATCAGTGTCTCGTCACCGTCCGACGATGTGCTTCAGAACTCGGCAACGGGCTTCCTCCAGGGTGTCTACCCTCCTGTCGGCTCGTCGGCGAACCAGACCCTGGCTAATGGCAGCACTGTCGACTCTCCACTGAACGGATATCAGCTGATTCCCATCTCTCTCACCGAGACCAATTCGAATAGTGAGGACACGGCCTGGCTACAGAGCTCAACTGAGTGCCAGAACGCCGAGATCAGCAGCAACAACTACTATTCCTCGGCACTTTACAACTCGCTACACTCCTCCACCCAGGAATTCTATCAGTCCCTGTCCTCTTTGCTGAATGAGACCTTCTCCGACTCCCAGATGAGCTTCAAGAACGCTTACACGATCTTTGACTACCTCAACGTTGGGTACATCCACAACACCACCAATGTTCCCACTGAGGAACAACTCCATCAGGCCCTTCTCCTTGCCAACATCGAGCAGTACAACTTGGCCTACAACTCCTCGGACACCATCCGCGCCATCGCAGGTGCAATCCTAGCCGGAGACGTGCTCACCGGTCTGAACGACACCATCTCCTCCAAGGGCAAATTCAAGCTGAACATCCAGTTCGGCTCCTACGGTACTTTCATGTCCTACTTTGGCCTTGCGCAGTTGCCCGCTGCGGACGTTGACTTCATGGGTATCCCTGACTACGCCTCCTCCATGGCATGGGAGCTGGTGACCAACTCGACGGACTCGTTCCCTTCGACCTCCGACATCAGCGTACGCTTCGTGTTCCACAATGGAACTCTCTCAGCCGGCTCGCCTACCGAGTACCCACTCTATGGCAAGTCCAGCCCTATCATCTCCTGGTCGGAGTTCTCCGAGCTCTCCAGCAAGATCGCCGTCACCTCGACCAAGCAGTGGTGCAGTGTTTGCGGCAACACCGATGGGGATTGTGCGGCCTACTCGACTAGCTCGAACACCACCACCACCACCACCACCACCACCGCCACCACTGCTACTTCTTCAAAGTCGGAGAGCGACGGTGGGGTCTCCAGGCCCGTGGCGGGTGTCATCGGTGCGATGGTGACTCTAGCGGTGATCCTTGGTCTTGAAGCATTGTTTCTCCTGGCTGGTGGATTCCGCATCATCAAGAAGCGTGCGCTTGTTGCTGCTGCGGCGGCCGCCGCTGATGCTGAGAAATAACCCCATTTGGGGATGTAGATATCTAGCTCCAGGACTTGAACTCTAATGAGGGACGATTTATGGTATGACAGTCGAATGGGTGATCTTCATGCAGCAATAATACCATCCGCAGATAATGAACAACATTATGCAATATTGATGGCTGATTTTCACTTCTACCTCAGAAAAACTTCCTCATTCATACATTAATTACATGCACATGAGGCATAGGAATCCCAATCCCGCCTCTACATGTAGACCCTAGTCCGAAACTGCCGCAAGCTCTGTCGAAAATTGTCATAGTTAGTCGGCTTTTGGCTGAATCAGCAGTCCTCAAAATGAGCCATGACCACTCAATTTTTGTAGTACCTATAGCAAAGTCAATTAATCCAAGTACCGAAGCACTAAAGAGGTGGATTTATGGAAAGTTGGAGACAGTGGCAGTGGTTAGGTAGGGCAAGAGTATAACTACTCGAATGGGAGCGTGACGTGACGTGACGCAGCCGAAAGTTTCCCGGGAAAGCTTCAGCTTCCGCTTCATCTTGACCTTCATTCATTCCTATCTCAACCTCCCTCTCTCCGCGGCTCAACCCAACTCCCACCTCACCGCGGGGTGCAGCAAGCCCACTCACAAACAACATCCTCACCGTTACATACCTCCACGCTATCCAACCACCACCTCATTACACGCAGCTCGACCCAACCGCACCATCACCATTCCCACCGGCGCCAGAAATCAACCAACCCTCCCTTTTCTCAAACCCAGTCGCGCACCACCAAGATGTCAACTCACTACAACACCGAACCCCCCGCCACCGCCACCGCAACCCTGCACACAACCCTCGGCCCAATCCACCTCTCCCTCTTCGGCACGCAAACGCCCCTCACCACGCGGAACTTCCTCCAACACGTCGCCGACAACTACTACACGGGCACAATCTTCCACCGGATCGTGCCCGGGTTCGTCATCCAGGGCGGCGACCCCACGGGCACCGGCGCAGGCGGGACGTCCATCTACGAGGAGCCCGAATTCGAGACGGACCCGGACGCGCGCGATCCCACCGAGAAAATCGTGCTGCGCGATGAGCTGCACAGCCGGCTGCGGTTCAACCGGCGCGGGCTGGTGGGGATGGCCAAGAGCGAGGACGGGACGTACGGGAGCCAGTTCTTCATTACGTTGGCGAACACGGAGCGGGAGTTGAACGGGCAGTGTACGCTGTTTGGGCGCGTGGAGGGAGACAGTATCTTTACCGTCCTGAAAATTGCGGAGGCGGAGGTGGTGGCCGGCACGGAGAGGCCTGTGTATCCGGTTAAGGTGACGGGGTGTGAGGTCGGGGAGTTAGGGAAGTTTGCGGGGAAGGTGGTTTTGGGGCGGAGGGTTGCTGCTGCGCCGTCAGCAGCAGCAGCAGCAGCAGGAGGGGTGGAGAAGGGTAAGGGGAAGGGCGCTACGAAGAAGAAGAATAAGAAGCCGAAGAAGACGCTGTTGAGTTTCGCTGGTGGGGATGGTGACGATGGGGACGATGGCGCGGAGGAGGAAGGGATTCCCGTGCGAGCGGCGAAACCGAAGTACAATGCTGCGCTGGTCACCGATGCAGGAGCAGCACCCTCGTCTACGAAGAAACCACAACCAGAAGAGGAATCACCCCCCCTCCGCAACAAACGACCTCCTCCAACATCGAGCATACCACCACCACCACAACCAGCAGCACAACAACCCACGCGCAAACCCAGCATCCCCGACCCATCCACCCAACTCCCCCTCCCAGACCCCGAATCCCCTTCCTCCTCCCCCGAACCCAACCAACCATCACCACCACCCAAGCAAACCAAACTCGACCGCACGAATGCCGAAATCGAAGCCGTCATGGCCTCGATGCGCCGCAGCACCACCGCCCCGATCCACGACCCTTCCACACACAAGAAATCCGCCCTGGAAGCCATGATCCCCTCCACCGCCATCCGGGGCCGCCGGCGCCCCGCCCCGGGCAGCAGCAGCACTGCCCCCGGAGCCGGCGGCAGCAGCACCAACGGAATCACCGGCTTCTCCAGCACCAACTCCGCCGACGCGCAAGCGCTAAAGATGTTCAACGCCTTCAAAGCCAAGCTCGAGAGCGCCGCCTCCACCACCGCCCCCAAACACACACAAAGCAGCAACCCCAGACCCCAAACCACCACCTCCACCACCACCACAACAACAGCAGAAGAAGAAGAAGACGAGGAGGAAGCCCAACTATGCGACCTGCACTTCATTGCGAACTGCCAATCATGCCAATCGTGGAACGAGAACGCCGATCACGAGAACGATGCCGATGCAGCCACGGGCGGATCCGCCGCCGGCGACACGGAGAATGATGGCGGGTGGTTGACGCACCGGCTGCGGTTCGGGAAGGATACGCTGGGCAAGGATCTGAATTGGAAGAAGGAGCACCCGGAGGATGTGGATTCGTTGATGGTGATCGATCCCCGCGAGAAGGAGAGGGAGATTGTGGCGTCGGCGTCGGGGTCTTCCGGGAAAAAGAGAGGGTTGGAGCGGGATCGGGAGCGGGAGCGGAAGCGTGGCCGCGTGGGCGATCTGGAGTGGGAGAGGGAGAGGGAGCGGAGGCGCTAACCTTTTTACTTTCTGGGTATCTTGGTTGTATGTACAGCACTGTATGTATGTAGGGGGTGGGTTGATGAGTGCTGGATCTGTACAGATATTTGGTTATTCCTTCCTATATGTGTGGAATGAAACCTAGTAGGGAATCCATAATGTATGGATCTACTATCTTGGGTTTCAAGGCAAGGGGAAACTAGATATGAGGTGGTTGCTAGGGTGCATGCATGCAGGTCATGGTCATGGGTTCGCAGATACTCTGGACCATGAACAATGACTTGTGTCTTCACGCCACAATCAGCAGCATTGATCCTCTAAGGTAGTCATGGACGATTTGTTCTGGTTGGCTTAAAAGAAGTGCGCATAATACTGAGCAACCAGACCACACACGCATGGCTATGATAAGAAATCGTTACTTTATTATGGCTCGGAAAGGAAATCTACCGATGCTGCCTGTACTCACTGCATGAGAAGATTGATCACCAGACCTCAAAAGCAGACTGAAACTAGCTAACATTTTTCTTTTTCCAGATATAAACAAGTTGATCTGTTCCAGGCCATATCGCTCCTGCTTGGGTCTTTTTGTTGGTGGGTCATCACAACATAATAGATAAAGAAGTAGATTCTAGTTTAAGGAATTGAAGGGCACTGAGGTAGGGTGGGGAAAGGGGAGAGGGGGAGGGGTAAGGAAGGGGAGTCACAGGCAGTCGGCCTTGTACCTGATACACATTGATTGACGAAGAGAGTAAAAGATAGGAAGAGCAAAGAAAGTAAAATGCATTTTCCTCATAGACTTCGCGACTCGTTTTTGTGGCGACTCCTCATGTATACGTGTACTTGCAGCTCTCGTCTATCTCACTCCTCGTCCTTGTTTGGCAATCAAGCGTTGTCGGCGCCCAACCTCGTTAGTAGGATATCATAAAACTCGGAAATCAAGCCTTCTTGCGCCGCTTCACGCCGCTACCGAGACCCTTACCTCCCTGAGCATCGTTGCCCGTGTCTAGCCCACCGTACTGTATGCTATCATCCACAGTGTTAGCAGGGCTGGTGGCATCGCTATCAGGCAAAGACTCAACTCTGCTAGAGTCTTTGCCGTTAGGAAGCTGCCCATCCGCCCCGATGCCGGCGTGAATGTCATTTGCGCCGTACCCGCTCCCATCGAATCCATGGTAGAATCCTGGATTGTGTGGTGCGGGGTTGGCTCCGCCGAAGAGATCATTGTCAGCGGGGAGATTGTCGAAGTCGAACAATTCGTTCGCGTCCTTGATCCCACCATCGGGACCGGCTATAACCATCGGGTCGGCCGCGGTTGTCGCTGGCACCGACCCGGCTGGATCGCCATAACCTAAGCTAGCTTTATTATGTTCCAGTTCTCCAATATCCGTGAAGTAGTCGTTATTGAAGATAGTATCAAGGTCAAGTGGGGGAGGGGGCGCACTGCCATCTATGCTGATTCCGGGTATGGTGCCCGTCGGGCTGAGGGGTTGTAAAAGGTTGGTCAGGTTCTGCACAGAGCGATCTTGCTCGGCCTGCATCTTGACCAGGTTGTCGATCTCCGCCCGTGTGTTGGCCAGCCGACCGGAGTAGTTGTGCGGCATTGGCGGAGGCGTCGGTGTGACCAGGGCGTTATTGGGAGACGACGCACCATTGACTCCACCGGAGCCTGTCTCATGGGCCATGAGGCGAAGCATATCGGCGCGTTGGCTGGGAGTAAGTGGCGAGTTACCGCCCGAAGTCTCAAGCGATGACAGGACATTCGGGAAGTCGGCGAAACTCGTTGGCATACCATTTCGGGCGTTGGAATTCTGAATGACTGACATGATGTCCCGCTGGGGTACATGAGATCCTGGAGGCGGTTGCGCCTCCTTTTGCCGAGGACTGTTGTCGTATACCTCCTCGACATGTCCCGGGTGAGAGACGCTGGCTTGCCGGCCATGACCGCGCGAGTGTGAACGGTCATAGGTAGTGGAAGCTGGAGACAAGGTCGTTGCACGGCCCTGGCGGTCTGGCCCCGGAGGAGCCTTGAGCAGGAGCTGCTGTTTTTTCAGCGACCGCGGTCCCGTTGGGCTGGTCAGGTCGGTAGGCCCTAGAGACCCGAGCGAGTAATCGTCCATGTCAACGATATTGCCTTGCTCCTGTGAGATGGCCCCAGCAAACGAATTCGCTAGGTTTTGCGGTCCTTCCTGTCCTTGCAGACTGCGATTGTAGACTGTCGCCAAGAATGTCAGAATCGCGTTGATGGAGTTCTCGTGCCTGGTGTGCTGCTCTTGAAAGTTGGCTGCCTGCGCATAGAGTTGCTCATGTTCCCTTCGTAGTTTGGTGATGGTGTTGGAGATGATTTGCTGTTGTTGGCGAATCGCTTGCAACTCTCTATACACCCCCGCGAGTTGATCCTTCGGCATGAGGCTCCCCGTAATCAAGGACAGCTGGCGGTTGCGCGATCGATCATCTCGTGCAGGTCCCAGGGCATCGTCAACATACTCGTCGTTATCATTTTCCTCGATCTCTTCCGTCTTCACCCGCACATTGCCCTTACCCGCCTTGCTGCCCTGCCCAGCTACGTTTTTAGGTTTCTGAATCAACCACAACAAGTCCGGGTGACCGCGCTTGAAGTATGGGTTCGCATATTCGCTGGGACTCTTATTCTTCCGTTCGCTGGCGCGCATGGAATTGTCAGAGAGTCCCACCTTCTTGTGGAAGCCGTACATATTCAACTGGCGAACAAAAGAAGCGTAGTTGTTGTGCTTGAATAGCTCCGGAATCAGAGTCTTCGCGAATTCATCTTCGTCCATCACGATGAAAGAATTGCCGTCATCCGACCACCGAATGAGATCAGTGTTTTTGGACTCATCCAGAAAACTGCAGCCATGGTTAGTTACCCATTTCCGTAAGTCAAGTTGCTTTTCCAAGGGAGCGTACCTGCTCAGTTTCTGAACAAAAGGAGGGATCTGTTTTCGCTTGGCCTGAACTTCTCTCTTCGCGACCATCGCGCGCTCGTACAATTCACTGAGGCTCTCCCCCCATCCACCGGACTCGCCAGACCCACTGCCATGGTCTGAGAACGAGGCCGATGTCTGGTCATACCCGCGACTGCGGTTGACCAATTGAGTGGGGGTCTGGCGCCGAGCAAGCTGCCCTGAAGCCGTCACTGTGGAGGCCGGGACATCTGAGTTCGAGGTGTAGGCCGCCGGGTTGTAAGAGCTCGCATCAGGGTAGGACGGGCTGGAGACGTTGGAGGACGGATTCTGGCCCCATTGTAGGAACTGGTCGTTCGACAGCTGGTTGCCGGGATTTTGAGGATAATTCGTGAGCGGGCCAAGTTGCGGGTGCACGATAGGGGATGTGCCAGGAGCTGGTCGTTTGCGGGTGATTCCTTGAGGGCTCATCACAGGCGACTGAACGACCTACAGACGGTCGGTCGGGCGGGCAAGCGGATATTGTGGAGAGAGGAGTTTTTTTTGGTCGATTCGCGTGTTCCGTCCGTCGTGCTCAGGGATGGGGCAGGATAAAAAATCCGAGAAATAAGCGATCAGCGAGGGAGGAACGACTCGCTGCTCGGGATCTGCTGGGTGGGCGAATGGCGGGGGATAAGCGGGCGGGTGTTCAGCTGGCACGGCTGGCTAATTTGGGAAATCGCAAAGCCAAGGACAGTCATAAACGTCGTGGGAGGGTCGAAGGTATATAATCCCAGAGCTATATCACTCAAAGAATATGATAAACAAGGAACAGAGCAGGAGGAGGAGGAGGAGCAGTGGACAATGGTGGATGGAGAACGCAAGTGTCAATGGCGGAGACGCGACGGGCGCCGCCGCAGACGCTAGATGGGGTAGTTGCAAGAAATGAACGCGAAAGGCGGGAGTCAGGCAATAGGCGGGCGGGTATGGAATAACTAGAACAATCGTTCGCTATTGTATAGTATCGTCGTTTGGTTTGCAGTGTTTCGCACAGATGCAGAGAAGTGAAAGTTGTAGGGAACGATGGCAGTGTGATTGTGACAGCCTTGACAGAACTCGACCAGTTGGGTCGCAGAGGGGGAGGACACGGCGGGCGGGCGCAGGGAAAGCCAAAAATGAAGTACGCAGGAGGAGTAGTAGTAGTAATAGTAGTAGTATACCGGTAGAGTAGGTAGGTATTCAGAAAAAAAAAAAAAAACAAAAAAGAAGAAGGACTGGGCTGAAACTGTCGGATCACGACCCTCCTAGTTTCAAGGCTCCGCAGCAACAACAAGCTGATCCTAATGGGTCCTAATGGCGCGGTCTTTGGTGGAGGTGGATTTAGAGAACAAAAAACGGCGTTTCCAGTCTTGCAAAACTCCTCCTATCGAGAAGCTTGGCGGGCGGTGATGAGGTCAATTGCTCGAACTGCGCCGACTGATTGGCGGGTCTTGCAGATAGCTGACTCAGCTGATTGTCACTTGCACGTGTCGATGGGGTTTGGCAACTGGTCAAAGTAGACGTTAACTTTTTGAGATTGATAGTAGGTAAGAAGATATAGATAAATCAGCACTGACACTCATCTTCGGGTCCGGCTCTTATCATTGAGTGCCCCAGTGTCGGAGCGGGAACCCTAAGACACAGAGAAAGAAAAAGAAAAAAATCATGTGTTATTCAATTGACTTGTAAACTACTACAAAGGTACAGTTTGAGGCTGTCTATACTACGTATATTAGTTCGGCCGTGCCTTGGACCGGCACGCTCTCCACTTCGGCCTCATATCCAATCATCGTTTACTATCAACAGTAGCCTCGACCTTGTTCGGCCTCCAGATGGCCGTGATCCCCAGAACCATTGGCTCTCCAGATGTTTCAAGCGCCTTCGATGGAGTTCTGGCTGATCAAATTTTTGCTCCCTTGCTAAGTGACTGGGGAAAGAGGACCACAAAGGGACGGAAAGCGCAGACACCAGCCAAAAGAGGGCATAGCCAAGAACAAACGGGCCAGGGCCGAGATTCCGCCGGAAGTACGAGACAACCTCCACAATTTATCGCCGGTTTCCTTTTCCTTCCCCCAAGTGACACAAAAAATGTAGAGAGGATACCTAGTAGCTTAAACCTTCTCATCCAATGCCGTGGCTTATTCCCCGATTGATAGTCGGAACTCTGCCAGGATTTCCTGCCACTCCTCTGGCTGCGCACCAGAAAATCGTTCGATCTTCGCGAGAGCAGCCAAATCCTCTTCCATCCGAGCCGTGTTGGTGGTTCCATCCAACACTGTGGTATACCCTAGGCCCAAAACCAGACAGTAGAGGGCCGCCGCGGGGGAGAGCTCTGCCCGCTGGGCCAATGACTGCACGGCGTTCGAATGCACGAGATCCGGGTTCGCCGTCAACGTCCAGAAGCTCTGATAGACGATGTGCTGCTCCCGACAGAAGGCCCGCAGCGCGACATCATACTCCGTGTCGGCGTAGAATCGATTTTGCACCACCGACGGCTTCACCTGCACCTGGGTGAACAGCTCTTTCAGAACGGACAGGTCGATGTTCGAGATCCCCAGATTGCGAATGCGATGCGGGATGTAAGTCTCAAAGGTCTGCCAGGCCTCCAGCGTCTGCGCCATGGTGGGCAGTGGGGAATGGAGGATAAGCATATCGATGTACGCCTCGTCCGCACTTTCCGGCGCCTCGGCCGGACGCAGATTATGCAGCGATGAACGAATCGAGGCATGGACCTGCTCGGTCACGGACGCCTTCGGATCGTAGGGCATATCCTTGGGGTCCTGGCCCCGGACGGAGGTGAATTTAGTCTGGATCTGAAACCTGGCTTAGCTACCGCGGGGGCCAATGCATCATGATGCAGCAGGGCATGCTTGTCCAGAGGATTGAGATTCCCACAGTGTGTAATGACGGGGACTTACATGGAGATCTTTGCGCTGGATGGCGCCATTGTTGAGGGCCCGGCGAATGCCCTCTCCAACTAGATCCTCCCGATAGTGTTTTGGTTGGGCAGCTGTATCCACGGCACGGAAGCCAGTGCTCAGCGCCTGGTGAACCAGATCCGTAGTCTGGGTTTTCTTCCATGCGGTCCCATATATCAGAGTCGGTATTATAGACGGAGGGGCGTTCTGGACCGGCCGAAGGACATGGTTTTCCCAGGACATCTTGCTTATCGCAGCGCGGGCCATTGGAAAGTTGGAAGTGTGTAGGAGATTTCCGGATAGTGTTGGGATGGATGGAGTATACTAAGTATGGACAGTACTAGGGAGTACTACTAGCAAGTCACACACGGGGTGGAAACATGGGACTTCAAAACGCTAGGGATCTTATGACATGACATGTATCATCCAAATCCACTTGAATGGGATAAAATGGACAGAATGAGAGGTTGTCGACGGCACATTCCGACGCACGTTATCATCCAAAGGGGGGTAACTGACCTCATCATGACCTAGGTAGCATGCCAGCTTTACTCTTTTGGGTGTACGTGGGAATTCATTTCCGGAAACTATTCACTTACCACTCACTATACCTAGTATAGGCCCCGTATGGGTCAAAAGGACTACTAGGGAACTAAGTGTTCATTTCATAGTTGGCCCCATTTCACTACTCAAGTAATGGATACTGACCAAATCCCGAAAGCCGCCCGGCCCGTTTACGTGATATTTGGCACATTCGGTGCAAGTCCTTTTCATAGTCACACTCGAGTTATCGGCACTTGTTGTCTTGACTGTCAATCTTCCTGCATACAATTGTAGGCAACATAGTTCTTTAATATACAAATGGATGCTTTGAGTGGCTTGTGGTTCGAATAACGTGTGACGCTATCTATATATAGCAAGGAGGCGGTGCAGGGCTTTTCAGGGACATCCCATGTATGCATTTTCTCCAGAATCTTTTTTCTGCACCTCCGACGTGTCTCTCCCAACCTCCAATTTGCAACTGGCAATTCATCAGTGTGGGCTGAATGAACTTGTACTGTAATGGGGATATTTTCAAATACCACCACAATGAATCCACAAGAGTTCTACATTCTACCGAGGAAGCATGTCCAAGATTCCATGATAAACACACAACACCACTGATCCAAAGCAGCGTTTCTCTCCCTAAATATCCACCCTCCCATCAAGAAATGCGGCCCATAATCAGTCGGGATGAACCCTGACTCTGCATGAAATACCATCGCGATTGCAAAGCCAAGAAGCCAAGCAACCACTCCCCAGCCGGGGACGAAGATCTGCCCACAAACGCCAACCTGCAGAACCATTCTCCGAACCGCCAACCGCAATCATCTCAACCACTGCAACTGCCAACTACCAGGCAACCACTTTCTACGCAGTGTACATTGGCTTTGTTGGATGTTAATCGCCGCTTCATCAGGGTCCTGCTCCTGGTTTGGATCTTCCACCCTCCTTGGCGACCGTGACTTGGGCGAGGCTGAGCAACGGTCCCATCCAGATAGCGCAGATAGCGTCCAGCAAGAAGTTTCTCGCATCGAGGGTTCTACACACCGGATGAATGGAGGAGGGACTTGGTCATCCCTCAAGCGAACTCGGCATCAGCATCGGTATCGGCAGTGGTCTACTCCATCTCCCCTCCGCGGCGGAGGGGAGAAGCTGTAGCCTACACTTCAGAAGTAGCGATGAAGCAAATATAGAAACATGCACCAAAAGCAGATGAGGGGGAAAGACAGGTAAGCTTGAAGTCAGAGTATAAAGATAGGCTCCATGGTCCCTCGGTCGATTAGAGTTCGATACCAGCACCAGAACACTTCAACAACAAGCCTTTTCGTCACCATCCTCTCTCTCATACACAGCTCTCTCTCTATCTCTCTATCTCTTGCTCTTCATCCCCGTTGCATCTCGCACCTCCACCCAACCCAACAAGAACCACAATGCAGATCGCCCATCTCCTAGCCCTCAGCAGCCTCATGCTCGCAACCACCGCCACCGCCGGCGGGGATCTCGACCGCAACGACGTCCCCAGCACCTGCTGGGAGCCGTGCGGCCCCGTCGTCAACATCTCGCACGCCTGCGACGCCCAGACCGACAACGACCGCGCCGAACTCCAATGCGTCTGCGGGTGGGACCGCGCCGCCACGCTCATCCCGCTGTGCGAGGCCTGTATCGGGTATTATCGGACCCAGCAGCATCACGATCACGCTCACGATGATGACCATGACGATGACAATGACAACGATGATGATGACAATGACCGACACGATAACGGTATGCATACCCCTTCAAGAACCTTTGAGGCAAAGTGACCCGCAGCGGAGCATCAAAATAACCTTCATGTCCTGATGGGGGCTCGGGGCAGACGCGTACGATATCCTAACCTCATGCTCCCTTACAACCACCCACTGGAATCCGGCGGCTGCGACCTCGGTGCTGAGCGCAGTGAATGCGTCGACGATGGGGAATGGGAATGCGACTGCTAGCCCTAGTGCTAGTTCTACTGGGGCGGGGGCCGCGGGCACGACTACTGCTGCTGCTGGGACTGGGGGAGGCCGGGATAGTGTTAGTACCACCGGTGGTAGTAGTGGTACAACTGGTCGGGCTGATTCGGGTACGGCGACGGGCGCTGTCTCTGCGGAGGGGGCTCGAGTTACTGATAATGTGGCGGCGGGGGTGGTGGCGGGTCGTGGGGCTGCTTCGTTCGCAGCTGTTGTTGGGGTGGGGGTTCTTGCTTTGTTGTGAGGGTGGGTTTGCAAGGGGATTGGGGAGGGGGGTAAGGCATTTGGAGCTGAGGGTCTGGAGGCAGAGAGGGCTGGGGGTGAGCGGGAGGGTTGAAGGGGATCGGTTGATTAGCTCTATAAATGATGGACTATGAAGGTATGAGTGATGACTTTGGTAGATTAAATATAATATCATGTCGGGTTGACGTCGTTTAGGTTTGGTTAGGACTGTTGATGGGGTTTAATTGCAATTTTTAGTTGTATGAATGCCGCTGTCATTTAGTCTTTGTTTCGATGAATACAATAAGGTACTCTTAAGTCATGGAATCCGGTGCTAGCAGCATAGAATCAATAATCCTTGAGTAATTATTGAGTCTCAGGGCTCAGACTCTTAAAATTCAAGAGATATAGTCACTTGCTGATAGTATTATGTATTGCTTCGTGGCACAAGCCTTGGTCATACCGCAAAGCAGAAGGGGTGAATGTTGTCGACCGTTGCTAGGAGAAGGCCAACACTCATCAAACGGAGGTGGTGAACTTATCCACGAGTCATCCACAGTAAGAAACGTTACAAGGTCACAAAAGAAGTATACAGGGCCCAGAGCTGCCTCAAATATCGAATGAGATGCGATGATCGGACACCTGCTCAGCGACCTTTCCATACCCATTTCAGAGCGACTGTCGATGGAGTCAGATAAGAACCCCCAGGACTGGGGGAGCACATATTCTCCAAGGATGAAAACGCCAGCAACCTCATCGATCGAAACCTAAACCAACACCTCACCAGCAACGATGACCGCTGTGCGGTATTTACAATAGGGTGCTGCCCTTTCTGGACACTACACTACGCAAAGACAACGTCAAATATGAGAGATCTCTCTCGGCCTCCAACACCCCCTCCAAAAGAATATGGGCAATCGAAACCAGCGCTCCACCTTAATGGCCTTCACACTCCAGCCCACCATGATATCCATCCAACACCAAGCAACCAAAAGAGAGGGAAAGGAAAACGTGTAGAGATCACGAAGGTGAGACCTGCGCAACAACACCTACCGTAGACAGCGACGAAAAGACCGCACTCACGGGCTGAACGCTTTCTCCCTTCCTTCTTTCCTTCCGAAATCACCACGGGAACAACCGAAATGACACATGCTGACAGGAGGGGATGGGAAGAAAACAAACTTCCCAGTCCACGGGGTCTTTTCTGTTCGCTCCTGGCGGACGGAACGACGGAACGGGGGTCCAGTAAGGGTCCCATCTAATTCCGTAGGCATGCAGCATGGGCGATGTGACTGAGGCCGGATCAGGAAAAAGCTATCTGACCTTTCATATGCACTGCACGTACATACAGTCATGTATGGATTCCTCCGTACAGGACCAGTGGCTTCTCTTTGCATGTGTGTCTGTGAGTGTGTGTTGTTGGTGTTGGAGGGCGATGGGGTCGTCAGCCCTTGCTTGGGCGAGGTCGGTCTGTTCCATGGATAGTCTCGAGAGTGACAGGTTGGTGATTCAGTCGGAGCGGGGGCGAGTGGAGTTGCTGTGAAATGTTGTTTTGAATCGAAAGGAGATCAGGGGGGAGATGAAGGGTCAAGGGGGAGAGAGGAGCGACTTATATGTCACTGGTATGGGTTTGTTCATTGTTGGGCAGATTTCTCTCTGTGTATGCACTGTCTGAACATATTAATAGGTTTCCTCTGTCCGTCTCTTCTTGGAAAGAGGGGAGGGGGAACATTTTACTCAAGTGGCGACTGGCGCGAGGTCAAAATGATGGATCAGGTGGCTTACATGCTGCATTGCATTAGCTCCATTTTGCACAGACCAAAACAAAAATATGGGAGTATGGCGATTAAGAACAGAACAAGAAAAGTAACAAAAGCAAAAGAAGAAAAATGTCATCATCGTTTCAATGATCTGAGAGGATCGTAAATCGGTTCCCTCACAGGGCGATCATCGAACTCTCTTGCTGGCCTCGTTGGGTACCAAATCTGCAGCTCGCCACACATTTGCTGGCGATGCGAGCCCTCCTTGACAGAGACACCAGGGAGAAAATGAATTGTTTCAGGTGAATGACATAAGTCGCAATCATGACTTCGGCGAGCAACAGCAAGAAAGTGGACACGGTCAATACAATGAACCCGTCTACTTGTCCTTCCGGCCAGTCAACGGATGTTGTGAGATGATGATCTTCACCTCCCACTACCGTTTGTATGGCAGAGATTGACCTTGACGGGATATACGAGGCGCAATCCCATGCGCTTGCTTTTCCGTCTTGATTGTATCATGTTATTTCCACAGCCACGAGGACTGGTGTCTTGTTTCGAGGTACTTGAGCTGTGCGGTGGTAACAAGTGCTGCGTGGGTGCGAGAAGCCCGTGACCACGAGGGTTTGACCGGAAAAGGGTTGAAAGAGCTTAAAAAGAGAAAATTAGGCGGTTGATCGTAGCTATCCACTATTGTAATGAAAAGAAGAGATTCTCAATAGTAGAGACTCGACAGGTTAGTAGGGGGAGGGCGTATCCTGTGTAGATGTGACTATCCTCGGATCATCAACTCACCTAGCCAGTTGAATCACTTCTGCACCCCGCGCATACGACGGCATGGTCCTCCATAACGGAGCACATTCGGTTATCGCCCTGCTGGCATTGCACTTCCTCTGCACGCTTGTTGATACTGCCAACTCGCATTCGAGTTTACGAAAGCGATTGGATTGCCGGGGACTGGCTTGCCCCCTATCTCTGCTGCCGCGGAGGCTAAGGGCAGTCAGTCCCATAGTAATAATTATTAATCCGATGCAGCTTCCAATCAGCGATAACGATAAATCACTAGTAGGACCATAGTGTCTGAGAGACTCCAGTCCAATTTCCTCCATTGGGTAGGGAAGACCGGGCCTTGGTGGACTGGGAATAGACTAAGAATATTCTATGGAAGCGCTTGCGAGTTTAGCTCACGTCGGGATCGCCCATAGAAGCTCCCCGGCAAGCTACGCCACGGGACTGGCCCTGTCTTCATGAATAAATTACCCTGAGGATTGAAGACCCCCAAGGAAAGTGCCGAAACATAAATGCCTGGTGGATTTAGTGAACGCTTCGCCGATGGAACTCTACTAGTAAGAGACGGAGACTGCCTTTTTAGTGCTCGCCTAGCGAAGGCTTTTCCCCCCGGTTCTCTCTCTCCAGCTAGTTCGGGGCAAATGCCAGCCCAGTCGATTGCGGGCCACTGCATGACAATGGGGAGGATTACAGTTAGTTGAGGATCCCGTGCGCTGCTGTTGCTGCTGCTATTGCTGTTTCGAGAATGGGAAACAGGCGAGCGGGAAATCTGACATCTCCGCTTAACAGGTTCTGGTGACACTCTAGCGGGTTCTAGCTTCGGAGTGTTAAATCCCAAACCGCCAGAAAACTGGACCATTCCCCATAGCGAGCCAGAATTCGGGGACTTGCGGATCCCTATGGCGTGTGTGTGTGTGTGTGTGTGTGTATGTGTGTGTGCACTGTATGGGTGTGCTTTTGTGGCCTCGCCCCTTCGTTTTTATTGCCAGGTTTCCGTAGGACCGTCAATGTGCGGGAGCCGATGGGATCATTCCAGATCCGCTTGTTTTTGGTCCTGAAACCTGCTGACCGGAGAATGAAAATCTGATTGCTATACCCACAAGTCCATGTGCGAGTCGCACTTCCGTCGTAAAAGCTGGAGCAATGAGTTTGCGGAGATGGTTCGTCGCGCATGTCAGTTTGCAAAGTACTGCACTCTGTACAGTACACTCCATCCCAGGGGAGACTCCTCCGGACTCCGGAACCCCGTAGACACTTGCGTGTCATGTAGACGAGGCAGTAAAATTTGCTTCGGCGGTGGAAAGCGATAATAATAGCACGGAAGATAATAATAACAGCGATAGTGTCTTGTCCGGAATTCTATTAGACGGATGCAGGGTAAATAGAGTCGTATGGAGTACCGCTCATCAAAGGCCGGGCTTAATCCCGATTGACAGGTAGGATTTTCGGGACTCGCTCCTCGCTAGTCGCTCCTGCGTCCAAGTGCATTGCCGGAGGCTAATTGATCCCGGCCAGCTATGTTTCTCGTTCGTAGATGTCCTGATGATGTTGGGGTTTCGTTGAGTATCATCAACGGAGGTGAAGGAAGGGCCAAGCTGGCATAGCTTGTGTGGAGAAAATTCCCTCCCTTTTTTGACTTTTGGATTTGATTGTTGTTTTTTCCAAGAAGTATTGAAGCTATAGGGCATGTGTTTACCCACCGAAAGGCGGATCCCGAATCCACCGTACCTAATCTAGCTAAGTACGGCGTTAGGGAGCAATAGGGACGCGTCGAAACCGCTTGTACTTACAGTTTCCCCGAGTACAAACCGTCCAAGAAGTAACAATTTCGGAAACCGTCAATGGGAATTGCCTCAAGAATTGAAGTGATTTGTGAGAGTTATAGTTAAGGCAGCAGGATGGGCAGCGATTCATTGCTGATGCTTCCCCTCTCGTCCTTTTCCCTTCAACAAAAAATCTCCGATGGCGAAAGAGGGGAACGATCTTCGACTCAATGCGTCATATCTATTGACAGAATCCAGAAAAATGACAGAATCCAGTCCAGGTTGACGCCTCCTCTCGATGGGAAGATAATCTCCTATGCCCAAGGAAGCTAAAGAAGGCACCAAGAGTGGCTCAGAGTGGAAGGTTGAAGGATGAGGGGGCGAGGGGTGGGTGAAGGGGG